>CAAKHB010003553.1:8173-42575 GCA_901007665.1 Aeoliscus strigatus
CTTACAGCCCCCCCCCCCCCCCCCTTCCGAACCAAGCCTGGACTGTTCTGCCACACCTCCTCCTGCCACATAGACAGACAAATGTCACCTCCTTTGTGGACCTAGTCGGGCTTAGAAGCGGCCCACTGTCTTTGTACGGTGGACTAATCCTTTTATGAGCCAATGCCGACCTCACCCCCTCCCAGCGCTCGGCCAGGCCAAAAGAGGAGTTTGCCCTTTTGCAAGCCCACAGTGTGTTAGTTGACCGCAGGAGGAGCAGGGATCTGTTCTCAGGAACACATGTCCCACACACCACATACCTTCATACACAAGCTTAACGGGCTGCAGCACTCAGCGGTGGTCACACTAGAAAGAGAAGGTGGAAAACGCTCACATTACCTTCTCAGCCAACAAGCAGCTGCTGAATCTGTTGTTTGTTTTCAGGGATACAGTCGGGACTTAAAATGCATGCGAGGGTGCGGACGCAATATGTTAAAGAATAGCCAGGGAGCAGGAAGAGAGGGGTTATTTCTGCTGGTAAAAGGACAAAAGGCCCAGAAGGAATGACATTCTCTGTGGCTGAAGCGCAAGAGAGGGAGGGCACTGATTTCATGCCTTTTGTTGATGTAGGTAAGAGAGAGAATTTCTTTCATGGAATACGAAAGGCAACAAGTGGTGAAGGGGGCGACGAGCCGACAGGCTGGAGGGAGAGGCGTTTGGGCTTTTGCCGTTCACCCAGCTGAAAGATTGTGCTTTTCTCAGCCCCCCCCCCTCAGATCCTCCAGACAGGCCCGAGTTACAGGGCAATTATGGAAATGCTGCTTTGAAGCCAAGCATAGCCCCCTTTTCAGTTCTTCCTCAGGACAAAGCGCAGGGATTTCTATGCACTCATTTTTTTCCACCATGTTCCCAACTTTTCTTCTCTAACTCAAGTTATTCTTGACATTTCTTTAAAATAGCGTGAAATAACATATAAACTCTGCTTTGTCCCAGCAATATTGTACATGGAAGCGTTTAAAGACGTTTCTGGGGGGGGGGGCTGCTTTACAGTGTTCATCTTACGATAGTAACTGTAAACGAAGTGTTTACAGCGGAGATGAGCAGAGTGGTGGATTTATTTTAAAGGGAGAACAAACGTCTGGCCTTCTCATGGCTTCCAGCAGCTGCACAGTTCCACCAGTCTTCTGTCGTCCTGTCCGCATCCTCCCAGCTCACACGTCACTAATAGAGGCCCAGCAAACCAGCAGCCCCGCACTTTCTCAGCTTTGTACATTCGTCAGCGGTGTAGCACAGAATTTCACCACCTCGTGAGAACTAATAAGACACATTTTCTCCGGCTTTTGAGAGGATCACAGGAGAGTGATGTCTCGGCATCACCAGGCACAGCAGAGGCCTTGTACAACAGCGCCTTTACGCTCTGAACATGTCTGACTAATGCAGATGCTTTGCCTTTCACTCATCACTGTTAATGAGAGGACATATTTTGCACATTTACAATATTTGTACAGACGTCATACATTATGAAGGACTCTCTTCTTAACGTAGCAGCGGCAGTTGGAGAGAACAAAGACGGAGTAAGCTGTGTGTGGCGGGGTTATATTCTCCAGATTGGCTGACTAGTAAAGGGAACTTAATAAATTCTTCCTCGCTGGAACCCTGTCAAACAATCCCTTTCTTGCTTCTCCCGTGATACAGCGTCTGATTGATTAGAGACCCTCATGAGAGCGTGAACCGCTGAACCGACTTCTCAAGAGTGATTAATAGACTTTATTAAGAGAGTCCTCTACTTCTTCATAATTGCTAATGTAAAAGAAGTTGTGTTGGGGAGGGATCAGGAAGTCCAACAATGACCACTGGTGCTGTCCCTCTTTTTGATCCACTTGTTACCGAAATGTGACTGAACTGCACCTTTTTTATTTTTGTACTTGCAAACTTTAAAATGCGGATGTCCTTTGCTCTCTGCAGTGTCACTGAACAGGGATTAGACATTTTCAGCTGAAAGAAAAGCTATAATATCAGAAACTATGACCACTACTTCCTTCTGATATAATCCATCAGCATGTGAGTGGACTATTTATTTTCATGTTCAGGTGCCGCTCTCTCTTGCTTAGCACTTCACCACCAGAGATATATAATCATCAAGTGTAGCAACACAACGGCCTTTGACTTGTAAAGTTACTGAGAACAGGATTTTGCGTTCTTCAACATGCATGTTAAATACACACAGTTCCTGCGTGCATTGCCGTTTGAGTGAGGTGGAAGAGGTATCAACTTGGCAGGAATGTGTATCCAAATAGTTCACAAGCTAATCATTGTTCTAGTACTGAACTAGTGCGGTGTTGGGTAAGGGTAAATCGTGTACAGGAAATTGTTTAGCTACCCAGAGCTCAGTCTGCTTATCAGGAAAACACAGGAACAACAGAGGCTTTACGGAGACTAGAAGCAGCAGCACTAACTTATCATTGTGCCGTATTTTGCAACATTTGACCAGAAGTGATTTATTCAAACAGGAATACCACAGATACGGCTATCGCCTGCATTACTTCGTGACCCAGACAGTTTTCGTGTGCTGTACTGCCACATACCAGACACACACAAACACGAGCATGTGTGACATCACCAGACAAGCTGAGTGTTGCTGACTGCCGCTGTAAACGTGAGGGGGAGGTCGATAACGGCAGGTGAGAGGGCTTTGCTGTGTAATGATGATGCCGACCAGTGTCTAAGTAGTAAACCCTCCTATTGATTCTGTGGTTCAGCCGGTAGTCTCCACAATCTTTAGGCCTGAAAGTCTACATAGTGTCGGCATAGAATATATATATATATATATTTCAATAAAAGTACTTTTTTAAAACTTTTTTTTTTAATAAAGGTTTTACCAGGCATATGAATAATTGATTTGCCCTTCTATCATGCAGTATCCTTTTACTCTATGGAGGCTTTAAAAGTATATATGCTAAAGCCAGCAGGCACAGAGAAGTACTCATATTCTTCAACTTTTCTGAGATAAAATCGCTGTCTGGGATATTGTCAGCCACTGTGGCGTGACACCTCGCAGCCAGATAATGGTATTGCCATGCAAATGAGAGATGGTGAATGCTGCATCACTAGTGTGCGTGTATTTGCATGTGTGTGTATTCATGCGTGTGTCTGTTTTGTTGGTGTTTGAGAATGAAAGGGTGGGCGACAGAGTGGCATGAGGATAGATTGGTGCTTTGTCTATAATGAGCAAACTAAAAGCATACTGATGCCGGATAGTTGAGCACGTTTTATTTTCTCAGCATGCTCTCTCTCTCTCTCCTCCTGGGAAATTTCCCTCTTTGAGACATGTTTCTTTAAGATGAACTTACTATGAGTTCACATAAAGAATGAACGGACAGCTTGGATTATTTACAGTAAATGATAAACACAGGGAATAATTCTTCTCATGGGGAGGAAATAATCTGAAATAAATGTACATACATTTGTAGACCACCAATAGGCGGTTAAATACTTCACATTCAGACAAACCATTCACCAGAACCCACTTGTCTCTTGTCAGGAACAAGACAGGAAGTAGGAAGTCGGATCTTGTGAGACACAGGGCAAAGATGTCTGGACGAGCCAAGCATTGAGGCTGAATGCTCCCTGCCATCTCCAGCTGTGTAGGTTTTTCTAGGTTTTGTCCTTAGTGGAGCCTTTGCACAAAGAAGTGGTGCTCTCACAAACAGAGAGGGGTGGGCACCGTGTCACTGTGTTACCATCAAGCAGGGCCAGTACAACCCGCCCTATTCTGTTGTCATGCTAAAAGCGTTCATTGAAATCGTACCTCTATTCACACAATCAAACCCACGGTCATACACGGACAGACATTACAGTCTGTCTACTGTTTCCCCGGCGTCCACTCAAAGACAAGAGTCACGCATTTTGTGAAGAAATTAACTCAGTTTTCTCCGATCTGCGAATACGCTCAATTAGCGGATGACATAAGGGTAAGATGTGTGGACCTCACGCGCCCGTGGGCCTCATCACCAGGAAGCGCAGCCTTCAACTGTAAAAGACCATGAGAACAGGCATATCTAATTTCATTTTACAGGTAGATAGAGCGGGAGATTGGGGAGTAATTGGATGTAATAACAGATAGCTCTCTTTCGATCCCAAAGGACTTCTCTCCTCTTACGCCCCCAAATTCCCAGATGGATCCTCTGCATATTTGCTGTCTCCGGAAAGAAATATACAGCAGATGAACTTTAACCTTTGTTCCCCTTCCCTGAAGGTCACCAGTCCACTTTACATACACAGATGAGGTCCTCTTTTTCCGGAAATGATAAGACAAACAGCAGAGAAGAGGTAAGGTCAGCAAGTTAAACCAACAGCTAGAATGACAGTTAATTGGCCGGAGGGTAGTGTAACTGTCATCCATTCCCCATGGGCTGACTTGGGAAGACTCCCCCTAACTCCCTCCACCTCCACTCATTCTCCAGAGACCTACAGTCCACACAACAACGCTCACTTATCAGCTGTCTCCCACAGGTTCAAGCAGTGGACATTTGTGCGGGGGGAGGGAGGGGGGCAAAATGATTATATTGCCTTCGATTTGATTATTACTTCATCATTATTGTTTGTATTATGGCAATACACAATAAAGACTGTGACAAGTGAGGAGATTAAATGTCAAAGTGAATTACAGGCATATGCAGAAGCTGGCTACAAATCAGCTGGCAGAGCGAAAAGGTCCTTCTTGCTAATTGCTCATATCCTACCAGCAATGAGAGGTGTCCAGCCGCTGTGCAGTCGGCTGGCTGACTGAAAGCAGACAGATAAGACTGTGTGTATGGATGAGTCGACCCATGCTCTAATGACTTGTTTAGTCCTGGGCGTCAGGAACACTGACATATAGAGGATGTCATGGAAGCTCTTGGGCCTTTTGCACATCTGTGTGTGTGCATAAAGACAGGCCGAGAAAGGAACATACTCCCCGCAGAGCACTTAAAATAAGTGTGTTGATGTGAGTGAGTGTATGCAGAAGGACACCACATGCATGTATTAAGAGGATTGATGGTCGGAGCAGAATCTGTCCGCCTGATTTCCCAGGGCCAGGGTTTGGGTGTGAAAGGCAAGAGAGCGAGTGCATGTGGGAGATAATAGGCCTTTCTCCACGCCACTCAGCATTTTGCTGGCATGCAGCTGGTACACAGCTGGCCATCTAACCCCCCACCTTCCCTGACTCTACACCTCCTCCTGCGACACCCACCCGCCTACAGAATGTCAGACATGCAGGGTAAGGAAATATGGAGGGTTAAGACTGAAAAAAACATTAGTGTTAATGGGGTATAAGATGGAGGAAGTTATGATGAGGCCCACCGCTCCCAAGATCCTTCAGGGGCTTTGCAGAGAGGGATCCGTCAGTGACAGACAGGTGTTCCTCAGTAGTCACACAAATCTCTATCCAGCCCCACTGCTCCCTGGCCTGCAGCGACCGTCTGCACTAACAGCTATACACCCAATGATGTTGTAGCAACTCAGCTGTGTTTTGCTGGATAGAACAAACCAAACTATATATTGATCCACTGAGAAATATATCTAACAAAACATACACTACTGTGCACTGATTATACTGTACAAGATCCTGATTGGACACTTTGAGCCTGCACCTATATTTTACGTCTTAGCTCACCAATTCTTATACCCTTAATGAACAGAGCAGATCTCTGCGACAACGAAGGTCTAATCTGATTTCATACTTTTGGTGTCATAGTAAAGTGAACACTTGAGGTTTGTTCAGACGTGTAAATATTACTATACGTGTTAGTGGTAAAAAGTAAATGAAGATGGCACACGGCAAATTAAAAAGTTTGCCAAAAAAAGATGATGATCCCCTTGTAGTTTTAAACGTCTATCAAGTCATTGCACAATATCTGAACATTATCTCTACAAAGGTTGACTGATAAAGTGAAGCAGAACAAAATGTAGTTATTGCTATTCATGACATATAGACAGATTGGGTTTGTTCAGATTCACAGACAGACCTAAAATCACACTAATTAACATTTACCTGTACCCATCTCCTGACAGCCATTACACTTAATGTTAGACAGTATTCCGCATTGTACTTTATCGAAGAAGAAGATTACAGGAGAAGAATTAGGGTGTAGACAGATAATATAAAGGGTGAGCAGATTTTATGATGATCGCTGTAAATGTATGACCACGTAAACAATATCACTTCATAGGCTTTTGTACTCACCCGTGCTACCAAAAGCACGCAGATTGAGTGAACTTGAAATTACCTACCTGAATTTACAAACAACATTGGTGCACTTTGTTGTACTTGTCATTTGGAAACGTACATAAACCACATGAGGTTGTGGGGTGAGAATGATACACATAAGGAGGTTGCAAAAGCTGTGGACAGCAAAGCACATCCAGATGACAGGCACAAAACTTTGTCCGACAACATAACCCTGTGACACGAGCGGCGCTTTAAAATTACACAGGGCTATAATCTAAAACGAGATGACTCCATGGTGAGCTACAAATTAAATTAAGCCTGAATCTGGATTCCATTATCGTGTTTCCCAATGCCTACATTTTTGTAACGTTTAAACGGCTAAATAAATACGAACATTGCTGTATCAAACAAAACTCTAACCAGTATTTGTTTTGTGGGAACGCTCTGAAAAATGAAAAGCTTGCATGGTAAACACAGACATTTCTGCCTTAAATTTGTGAGTGGTACCAAATGTTACTGGCCATAGTAATTGTTGGCAGATTTGTAGATGTGTGTTTTAATTAGCTTCAACAGGCTGCTGATGGCATTACACAAGTTCTTCCCGTCGAGCAGGCCCCAGAGATGGAAAACCAACAGTGCTAAACCATGTGGACAAGGTACATATATTTGAAAAAGGTCTCTTAAACACTGATAATTACCACCAGTATAGCCGTATGACCACGCATTGAAAAAAGCTGTGCACAAGTGTTGCTGAAGTTGATGTTAAAGGTTTGAGTTTGGTTTCGAAAAAGAAAAGTAAAAAGAAAAGTTGATCCAAAACCAACAGCTCTCGAATCTTTTCTGAAGTTACAAGATCAAACTCTCAACTATTTTTACCTTTCTTCACGAGGGGTGACTTGGAACCCTCTTCCTCCCTGAAATGATCACACATCATCTGCACATGCCTTTGACATTACAGATCATAATAGACATCTGTTATCTGAAAGTAAATCTCCTGAGCTGCCTGCCGACACATTCAGCAGCAGAGTTATCACTCCCTATAATCCACAAGCGCTTTTAGGCCTTGTATCCTCCCACTGACTCCCCTCACACCTCATCTACCCGGTGCTAACACAAACCTCTTCTCATGTGGCTTCCCCATTCCCCCAGCACAGCATCCACATCACTGAGAATACAGCTGCCACAGAGAGCTTTTTCCACTTCTCCAGCCACGTTCAGCCAAGATTTATTTGACTCTTTAACCAAAATGTAATTTTCACCATGTTGGTTTTTGGGAGTGAAGGGAATTGTAAAAGGCCTTTTTTTTGGGAGTCATGTCTACTCAGCTGGGATGGTAAGATGGCTTACTCCAACACCAATACCCCAAACCCATGGAGACAGCTAAGTGATTTATTGGCTTCTTTTTTTTTACTGAGAGGGCAAGAGTGGGAATGAAAGTGCAACATATGCAAGGAAAGGTGTGTAACTGAGCCTTTTTGTATTGTAGACCAGTTAAAAACCTACCACAGGAGAAGAAATTGTTGCCTGTGTTAAATGCTGGTTTCCTCAATTTACTGTACTCTGGAAAAGCGTACAATATTGTCCTGCCACGACAGTTTATTTCAATTGATCACCCGTTTACATACCTTCAAGAGATAATTATCAAAATGGTAGCAAGAGACCATATTTGTAGTCTTTCTTGGCACATGTTCTAACAAGATAATGCTTTCCATGAGCACCATGGTGTACGACGGGAAGAACTGGGGTGTAGAAAAAAAAGAGTCCTCACCATCCCAGAGTGAGTAAATGTACCTTATAAAACCCAGGAAATTATAAGTAATAGAAGGGATGTACCATTCTGTGGTTGCACTCAGGAGAAACATAGACTTCAAGGAGACAGCTCACAGAGATCACAGCCAGTGAATCATAACATTTCAAAGACAGACAGGATAGACAGATAAAGAAATAAAAAAAAGGGAATGGAAAGAGACAGAATGGGACAGGCAGAGTGAATTGGGGGGAGATGGCCAAGATAAGAATCCCATTCGCGTTGCCAAGACAGATGTCTACGGCCTCACAACATCGTGCGAAACTGCCAGTTCTTAACCAGCGGTCCGTCTGTTCCTGCCTGTGCGCCTGCTATGACTCAGGCTGCCCTGAGCCCCTAGAGAACCTTCCAGAACCATCACTTCACATCTCCATGAAAATCAAGCCCCGAGATTGTCCTTTCAAACACACAGGGACGTGTGACTGTTGGTGACTGACTTATGCGTGTCACACCACGCTGAGAAGACGTGTCCCACCCTCATGACTAACCAGACTAAATATACAAAGTTGTTGGCAAAGTAACAGTGAGTGCTGCTACTGCTGCCCTGCATTGTTTACATCAGCGTAGATTTGGCACAGGCATGTGGCAGATACAAAGATGAAACCCTTTTTACAGGGGGCCGATATTTTTGACCATATCATAGTCATAGACAATGTTAAATGTTTAAATTATTGATTGCCAGGTTCATACGTCTAGACGGTTGAAATAAGGAGATAGAGATTGATGTGCACATAAAAGGAATCCCTTAAAGTGAAAATCTCAGACTTCAAGCTGTTCGGAAGACATAGCACATCCCAGATATGTTTGATGGTCATCTGCTCCAGGTGCAGCTCACCCAAAAAATACAGGACTCACTATTGACAAAACACAGAAAATGTTGTTTCATTTTGGAGAATGAGAACAGCATGGATGCAGGACTGTGGGCAGGAGGTGTCAAGTGTGGTATGGAACAGAAAAACCTGAGGCGGGAGTCGGGCCGAGGTATGGTTGGAGAAGAGACCCGCGAGGCAGCAGGGAAGAAGAACGAAAAGATTCCTGAGACGAAGGAGGGACGCTATGCAGGTAGAAGAAGTCTAATTTAATTTCAGGCAGAACGTCATGGGTAGGAGAAGCATGAAAAGAGTCTCTTTGCTAAATAGGGCATCCAGTGTGGAGCCCAGAACTCATTTAGGGCAATAGATGGAGTCAGGGCTGGGATATGTGGCACTGAGACTCATATATATGTTTCTTGTTGGATGAAAAACGATGATGTCTGTGAAGTCATAAACTTCTTGAGCATGGAGCTTCTAACACATTCTTCTAAAACATTCTTTCAGCAAGACAGACGCGGTTGACACAGTGAGATGATGAGGTGAGTGGAGCAACAGGGGCCCAGTAAGTGGATCCGGTGCAGAAATCGGGCTTCAGTTGTAAGCTAGCAGACTGAGGCCCAGTGGTTTCTCCTGGCTGCTTCAGAACACGTTTTATAGTCAACATATCCACCAAATGACCATAGCATACAGACAAGGGTGGAAAAAGTGTCAAGTCAGTGTACAATAGCTACAGTTGGATGTAGCTCACACAGACAGTGCACACAGTGCGGATGTATGTAGTATTGTATGGGATGTATTAAGTAATAGTGTGAGAGTCTATACAATCACTGTCACATCAGACATTTATTTCATAAATCAACCTTTACAGGTCAATGTGGTATTATTGTTCAGTTAAATTATCATAAAAAAGAAACTATATCTAAAATAAACAGAAATGCCATGTTCTAATATTCAGCATCTGCTGTCAACGCAACATAAACAAAGTGAAGTTGTATTATTGTGAACGGAAGCATGTGACAGCAATGATACTATGAAAGTACTATGTATGACTTCAAAATGAAAGGAAAGCAGTTGAAACCTGGGGACCTCGGACGTGGAAAGGGTTTAAGGAACTTGACAGTTTCAAGTCAAACATACAACCGCGCTAACGGACATATACGCTCCTTCATACTGCTCCCCATCTTCTTATTTGTGCAAATCCAATCAAATGATTTTCTGAACAGCAATAAAGCAGTCTTTATTTTGCTTGGCTGGGCGTCTCTCCCACACCCCCTCCTACTCCTCCTCCTCCTAACCCCAGATGTCCAACCACACTACAGCCGGATCAGTTTTCCCCTCAGAATCTCACTGAAGCGCTGCCATGTCGGCTGGAGACAATCAGCTGAAATGCTCCTTAGATATTCCTGCTTCTTTTCAAAAGCCCCAAATTCAATTTATGGACACATTTATTACCATGTCTGTCAGTGACTAAAGGGGAGTTTCATAATCAGGAGCCCACATCTGATCTGGTCACAGCAGGCTGCCTCGCTTGGCCAATATGTGCTCTATTACACGGTCAGAGCAAGTCCATCCACAGAGGAAAAAGAAAACATGAGCAAACAAAAGAGTAGGTAGTTAGACAAGGGATGGGGGCCTTAGATGTAAAAAAAAATAAATGCTGATCTGATTTAGGAGCGAGGCCGTAGGGATCAAATATGTTCGTATCAGTACAGGGACCTTGTGATGAGAGATCGCATAGCACGGTCCCAAAACGACACATTGATCCCCGAGCGCACTTCTCCTTCTCTGATGTTATTGAAAGCATAAATGGGATGTTTTTGTTGTCTAATGATATTTCTGTCTAAGTAGCTAAGGGCTTGTGAGAACCTGAAGAGTTGACTTTGAGCAGGTTTTCATCCCGTTGCGGTCTTGTCTATTACACCAACAGTTTCCATTGTTTGTCCTAGTTTTTTCAAAGTAAAAAAAAAAAACATGAAATCCACTTCTAAAAACTCCAACAAGTAGACAGAGAGTGGCTTGTTAGAGCCAGCTATAACAACACTGAGACCTGAGAGATTTACTATCCCTACTCTGCTTGTGAAACATAGATTCTAATGAGCGCTCTGCAGGCTGCATGTCACTCAACTCTAGAGCACAGGGGCACGGACAGGACCAAGACCTAGTGATTGAGGGCCTTGGTCTGCTGCATATGAGACACACACACACACACACACACACAGACCACAGACCACAGACTCCAATCAGTGGTTCTTGGTACAGTGGTTGGACAGAGTGTCAGTGATGTCTGAGAGCCACTGTTCACACACGCTTGCCTCTAGAAAGAGTCACAGCTATAAATCAATACTTGCTTACAAAGGTTCACCTAAGCTCTTGCCAGTGCCCACTGCAGTAAAAAGTGTGCTAAACTCCCCCTAGAGGCAAAACCCAAAGGGTGATTCAGTCAATGAAATGAAGCGTGTCCTTCATTAGATCACGTTTTACCAGAGGAGCAGCACATTTACTGGTGCGAAGGGTTCTGTGAAATCTCATTGAGAAAGATTCTATGTTTGCCATCCAGGTAATTAGGGAGACTATCACCTGACACTCACACAGGTAGTGTGCTGCACCGCGGCAAGGACCAAATTTTATCATAGTCGGCCTGACTATAGCACCTCTGGAAAATATGTGAAGAAATTGAAAACCACATTTTTAAAAATTGCCTGCTTGTCCCCTGTGTTGGTTTTGGATGGGCCTGAAGCTTAGGGAGTCCTGAAGCCAGTGCCAGGATCTTTAAAGACCAGTAACTGATATCCCCTGCACACAACCTAAAATGTTCGGTTATTAAAATAGCAGCAAATACCACCAGTATGTTTTACACGTTTACTAGGTGTACGTCAAGGTGAGAGACAACACTAGTGAATTATAGGCTGGATTTGGACATGGGGAGCAGAAAGGAGCAGAAAGGGGAAATTTGACTGCGGGTGACAGTTTTGACTACTACGATATAAATCTGCCCCCCACCCCAAGGCCAGCATGTTTCACAGAAAACCACAGTGCCCCCTACAGGTAAAACCTAGCCAAGTCTTGCTTGTGAAGTGCTTTATTGGCATTAATAGTAAATGACAGAATTATAAGTAAAACAGGATCAATCGTCCTGCTATGAGGAGTTTCGTATCTACTGGGAGTAGACTAAAAGCTATCTGTGCCATCTGCAGGATGATATGGAACACTAATCCCTTCTGGTCCAGGATGTCCAGCAGACTCGCTGACAGCTGTGAACAGAGGCAACTCTGGAACATGCTTGTAAACAGAGAACATGTTCCCATCTCATATCATGTGGGGATAGTACTCATCCATCAGTGATCATCACAGCTGTAATGTCTCTTCAGGCCAGTCCAGACCAAAGATTCCATGAACAACTTGCAACTACGTGCATCCGCTTGCAACGGAACCGTCTGCAACAGTCCAGTTCACACTGAAGCACCAAGCTGCGACTCATCGTGACCTCACATAAACTACGGTTGTTCCACAGTAACGGCTACGTTGCGACGTGCCGTGAAGCGGAAGAGCACAACAAACCCACCAGAGAGCTCAACTCTTCTTATCCATGAATTTCCGCAATACGTGCTGTGGCATTTTCTTCATCTCGTGTGGTTTTCTTAGCTTTGTATTTCAAGCTGCTGCTGTGCAGACACGGTTGCGCTTCAAAAGGATTTATTCACGTCATTCCTCCATCCAGAAGTTAAGATGTTTGTAGCTGTATAGGTCACACAGTCACAGACACGTCCCACGTGTGTCCCCATCGCCAGCTCGCAGCTGATTGATCAGAAGGTTCTTACAAACTCAAGAAACCAGGTGATGAGACACAGGTGTGAGGACAAAAGGCCAGAGTTGATGAGTCAGTAAGGACACTGACGAGACACAGGTAAACAACATGAGACAGGCCACTGAGGAAGAGCAGGAAACCAAACAAAGACAGGAAGTAAGATGATGCACAGAACACTTTTCAAAATAAAGCTGGAAATAACCAAAACAAAATTTGCACAGTAAAAAGCTTCAGGGACTATGACCTTTATATTCATGGTACGGGTGAAAAATGATGGCTTTTCCTCCTCTTACCTGATTTAGTGGAATCACAAGTCTCAATATACAAATGGGAAAAAAAGCAAGAATTAGGGATGTAGACCACACTGTCCTGAGTTATTTTCAAACCACTTAACTGTGTAATAAATGATCAAATGAGACAATTCTTCTTGAAGCTCACAGTCTGATTTGGTTTTCTTCAAACGCACCCAGGCTCTAATAACACAGCAGGTCTTTGATTTTACTCCCAGAAACAGGCCAGTGGACACAAAACATTCGGCTGCTTGAGGTGGTTAATCAGAGACTTGGAAGCATGTGGGTGGATTGGACCCCCACATGTTGTCCCAAACTAAGAAACAAAGCTTGTTAGCTTATAAATGTGAGACCTCATCCATCCCTGTGTGTACATGTGTGTAGCCACATGATGTATTTTTATGGCCAATAAGATTCTGCCTCTAGTCCTTCCTGGACGTCTGTCCATACTTCAGATATCCTTTGGCATTCTGACTGATACACATTATATTGTATTATATTATATTATTATATCATCCAGCAGCTGTCATCACCACTCACAACTTTAAATGAGAGTCCATTGAAAATCTTGAACTGTAAAATAACATATATAATGGTAATAGTGAACCAGGGCCTCTTTATTTACCATGACATTAGCTTTCACACCCCACTTCCTCTTTATCTATGTCTCAGCAATCTGCGACGTATCACCAATCATATGATACAAAAACACTAAATATCCTCTGTGACAGAAACGTCTGAGCCAGCAAACGGTCCACGACTCTTTAAAAAGGTTCCACCAAGCCAATGAGGGAACGAGTGCAGTCCCCAGTCTTGTCAAATCTACAAGAAGCAGCAACTCATTCCTTTGGACCGGTAACAGCTACACAGACACTTACCAACCAATTGCAGCAGCTGAATACACAAACGTCAGCTTAACAAAATATTGAACAATTTGCAGTAGCTAGCTGTGACTCACCACGAGATTTAACTCCGCGGAGCTCCAAAACATTTTACTGTTTGACAAAAGGTGGTGCCTGAGGTTACCCTGAATCCACTGATGTATGACATTTGATAGAAACTGAAAACATTACGTTGTCCAGGCCTTTTTTTTAATGTCCATACGCTGTAAAGTTTGAACATATGAACTAAGTACATGACGTCAGTATGACTTCAGTTTTGTCATTCAGTGCCTAACTGTTGAAATCCTGTCACCTACAATTAGATGAATACAATTTTTTAATTTAAAAAATGTTTACCTCAGGCTTGTTGTCCAGCCATCCACAGCAGCACATACCACTGTCCCCCTGTGACATGGAAACAGAGCAGAGTATGTGAATATCAATGGTCATGGACAGCATGCACAGGGCAGCAGAGAAAATGGCGTGTGGATTGGTGTGAAAACTCTGCTGAACCCTTAAGACGTGTCCTTCACAGCTCAGCCAAGCATGCTGCAAATACTGCAAGGATAAATATTCCAAAGGGGAAAAAGGTACACAGGTTTGGGAATGATAGCATTCACCGAAAAGCAGAAGGATTATTATTTTCTGGTGTTATATTCCCAGTGAGACACGTCCAGTCGCAACTCTGGGAAGCCCCCACTCCTCCTCCTCCTTCCTGAGGCCAAGCACATGGTTCTACTTTCTCTCATCTACTTCAAGTCATTTCATGTATGTGCTTCCAAACAGAACACATCACTGCCACAGATCACTTTACAGGGATAACAGGGACATCTGTTTGGAAAATGAAATAACAAAACTGAACTAGGTTTTTACATGTTCGCTGGAATTCAATTAAAATGTGATTAGTGGGAGTATTAGGGAAACAGCTTGGTCCACCAATGCATGTTTGATTGCCACCAGCCCCTGGCATGGTCAGGTTACTGCTCGGGATTACTCCCAACAGAACGACCTCTAACCTCTGGACAGGTGCCTGTGGGAAGGATGGGAGGATGTTCATGTCTCCATACCAAATAGGATTGACAGGGCCTGTGGCTGACAGGGGACTCCTCATGCCAGGAATTCCCACTTTGTAATGACACATGCGAGTATGCACATTCTCCAAATATCGAAGAATAATGGACGACATAGACCACTCCACATTATAGGACACATAAAGAGGAGCAGCATGTGCAGACCAGACATGCGGCTCAGGATGTACAGCGGCTCGCCTGGTAATCACAAGGTTCATAGTTTGAGTCCATCCCCCCGCCCAACTCAAATAGTCAAAGTCCAAGTGTCCTTGAGCAAGAAACCCCAAGTGCTGCTGCTCATGCTGCATCATCAGTGTCTAAATGTGTCAGGAGCGTCACAAGCAGCTTGTGGCAACAATGTGACTGGATGAAGAAGGCAAAATAAGCACAAGAAAAGGCATTAATCTTAAAAATACTATTATCCCAAGAATACTGGATTCATAAGTCACACAGGCAAGCAGCTACAAAAAAAGGAATGACAATGACAAGGACTTCCATGTAAGGAGGTAAGTTGAGGTAGAAGTCCCACAAACACCGGACTTTAAAAGACTTGCTGCAACTTTCCTGTTGCCAACATCAAATCAAGACACTGTTCAAAAAAGTGCTGATTTGAATTTTTCTTGATTTTTCCCTTGCAAGTGTTTTTGTGCATAAAGCAAACCAGACTGGAGCCAAAGTGTTGACACATCAGTATTTTTTCAACACTGATTTATAACAGAGGTATAAAGGAAATGTGCCTCTGTGTCGCATCAGAGGGTCAGAAGAAGCCAATTTCATGGTCATCTGGGTTGGAGAATGTGTTGGGAAAAACACAATATCGCTGTTCAAAATGTTTGACTCACAATGTTTGCAAAGTCACGCATGCAGACTGTATGCATACACAATGTAAACTTACACAGAAGTGGTAAAGCTTTACATTAGAAAGCAGCTATGTCATTAGCATACATGCAGGGCTGGCAAGTATGATAGTAGTTTAAAAAGTACTGCAGTGCACTGTAATTGGTGCATTTCAGCTGCCAGTCATCCAAGTCTCCTATGACTACATGGTCTCATGGCAAAAAGAAAAATGAAATACTGTGATTGCAGCAGTCTACATCTACAAGGGCACACCAAGTTAAACCAAACTGCCTCCAAATTTTACATCTTCTTATAGTGGACATGCTTTACCTTTTCACCACGTTTGGTTTAAATCAACCTTGTAGTTTTGGCATAATCAAGCTTGCCGACAGGCAGCATGACATTCCGAAAAACAAATCAACACACATGGCTGACAACAACATCCTCGCTGGAGGTAAAACATCCTCAGCTGCTTCCATTCTACACTGTTTATCATGGTTTTTCCCTACGAGACTAAATAGGCCTGTGTTTGTGCTACATGCTCGCACCAGCCCCAAGACCTCTACTTAGGCAGCATGTGGAATAAACAGCTTTCCTCTGTAGGTCTGAGAGCAGTGAAGTGGCAGAGGATCCGTGAGGCAATGGGAGAGGTGAGAGCTGGTCTTATTGGCTGAGCCGTTATCACAGTCCAACACAGCACGGATGCTGGAACACTTCTTGTTTTTATATACTTTTATGTTCATATCTTCTGTTGGAACAGCACTGGAAAATCATTGGTCTACTTTTCATGCCCGGCTGCGCTCACATTACCGAATTATGTAAAGACATAGGGAAAGGAGTAGACCGTGTTTCTGATCCCAATACACACAGATTTGGTTCAAGCCTTGAGGTTGGACATATGTGAAAGCATCTCCAAACCAGATCTAAGCCCACCCATTGGCTGTGGTGTCCCCGAAAGTGCATAGCGAGACACTATGTAGAAGAATGAGTAAATATACTTCTTTGCTGAGTGGAAATACTTCTGGTAAACAGTAAATACACTGTGTCAAATACACTGGGTGAAATTCCCTCATTTAAGGATCATGACCTGTTCTAACAAGTGCATTATCTCTGGAAGATAGCCTCAGTGCGGCAAAATCAATTAAAAACAAAGAGACAGAATTGAAGGATTAGAAAATAGAACTGCAAGTGCACAACAGATAAGAGTGTCTGAAATCCTCATTTATCAGATAAAATGATTATCCTCCAAAGTAGTTGATGCGACCATTAAAAACAATGGAGAGAGATTACGAGTGTCTCTTTAGGTTTTACAGTTAAATGCCAAACCTCATTGATTGCTCATATTCCTTATATGCTTAACTAAAGCATGAAAGTCCATTAATTGCCTCTATTGGGACCAAGAAAGTTATTTAAGTTGTTAAAATGATGATGGCGCATCAAGGATGACACTGCAAAAGATATTGTGGAGAGAGAAAAAAAACAAAACGCTGTGAAGCCATCATCTGCCCTCCTCAAGGAGGTGAGATCAGAATCCAAAAGTCTACATTTATCATTGCAGGGAAATTTGTTTATGTCCATATAATAAATACAATGAAATGTCCATGTCATCAAGTCAGCAGGAAATCTAAAGTACAATCACATTCTTTCAAATTAATGAAACTCCAGCCTGAATAAGGCATCATGGATCTCGTCTATCACACTTCCAAGGTCGGAATGCACAAGCAGGTTCGGTCATGTGCTGTGGACCAGGTCGCCATTGTTCAGCAGAAGGTATGTCACTCTCACCCATGAATGTAGGAACCTTTTCCAGCTGTGATATAGAGGTTGGCTGGTAGCTGATATGTTTCAGGGTCTTAGTTTAGTCAGGCTAGTCTGGACTCTAACCTGAATCAAGTATGCAAATATCTCTGAAAAGTTCAGTTTTTAAACTTGAGGAAAAAAATTACAGCTCTCCCTCTCTTTCCATTTGCAACTTCTGTGATTACCTGCACAGGTTTGCTGCATCAAGAGGCCTGCACACAGCCGTGAAAAAAGTGAACAGCATTAGTGGACAGACATGTTCTTCCATTCATCCACAGCAGCAGATCATAGAAACAAGATCAATGTTTCTCACATATAGTACGGAGATGGGTTGGAGCAAATTTCCAAAAAGTATATAAAGCACTGTAAAAAGAAATTCCTGGTGATACATTTTTCATTGTGGTGTTGACAGTGTGATCATCATCTGACGTTCATTTTAGTGTACACACCTTTTGATTATTCACCGCATCAGTGGCCGTCAGGGAGCTGCTGCAGGCCAGAGAGTTGAGAAGTTGCTTTGTTCTGAAGCAAGGCTGACAGTCTCTTTATCTCCTCCTGTCAAACAGAATACTGTTTGATCTGGAGCTTCTCCGTGTCTTCTATGTCTGGTCAAATGACCTTAGCCCCACTAGGAGAGGCTGCTTTACCTGCATCGCCCCTCCCCGACTGTGCCGTGTGGAAAGTGCTGCAGTGTTCAAGTTCAAGTGGTTATGTTGGACTATTTTTTTTTTTTTCTTTTTCTTTGAATTTGTTAGGCTCCAAACAAAGGAAGACCAGGTACGCTAGCAAACCCACTCAATAAATATTGTGAACTCACTATATACACACCTGACCCTTTGCTATGCTTTAACCACTGAGCGATGCAAATATTTCAGCGCCTCTTACAGGATGGTTGTCTTTTAGTAGCTCACATCACAGCGTCCTCCAAACAGCAATTAAAACGGATGTGCTACACCAGCTATGTATGGGGAGAGAGAGTCAGAGAGGGAAAAGCGAAATGAGAGGGGACATGAGCGAGGGAGCGAAAGAAAGAAATAAAGAGAGGAAGGATGCGAGGGAAAATGTACAACACCACCTCTCCTTCAAAACCACGACTGATTCCGTGTCTATTGATCTTTATCACAATAGCAGCAAGCTGTACAATGTTTGATGGTTTTGTACAGATCTTAGTCCCCCTCATTCATAATTACTGCTACACATGTAGAACCAAGGGCAACTTCAGAAGGGGCGCTGTTTGAAAAGCTGCTGCCAGACTGTGGGGATGATGGGAATTCTCGGCGGGGCCTCACGGTAGCTCCAAGCCCTAAGGCTATCATTCCTCCTGCCGAACACCTGCAGCAACTTAAGTTTTACAAAAATCAAATTATGGAACTTGATTCTAAATAAGAAATGAGGGAGAAAACTGTTCTTTTGCCCTCAAAGTAGCGTTATGTTGCCGTCTGACTTTGACGGTTAGGGCGAGGGTCACGCATTTGGTGTCACGTCTGCAACAACTGTGAATCCTCAACGGAGACATCGACATACTTTTGTGTCAGTGTCCTCAAAGCCACTTTGAAGAGGTTTCGATCCAAAGAAATAATTCAGCAGAATCTAGGCCTAAAACCAACAACATGTCTAGAGTTTACTTACGTATAGTCCCTGTTTTGTTGCAGAGACAAAAATATTGTCTTACATATTAATGTCCATTTGTCTGCATTTGTAGCTGTCAAAGATAAAAGAGCAGGGAACTGTCATTCAAACCACTGTTGGCACTTTTAGAACATCTCTTCCTCTGTTTCAGGATAGTTCACATCAACAAGGAACAACAGCAGAGAGGTTAAATTATGAGTTTTAGCTGCAAGACATGAAAAGAAAGAGATGTGTGAAGAGAAGAGCGTTGCCCAAAGGGAAACATCAATGCAAACTTTTCCATTTTTTTATCTTTGAGATCCAAGAGATACTTCTTTTTTGGCAACATATAGCACATAGCAGGATCAGGATTAGCTCAACATGTACGTACAAAGAAAGTGATTAGCTGCCTAAAATGCTGCTAAGAGGGTGCAAACGGAAAGACAGAGTGGATGCTTGTAGTGTTTAAGACTTCAACATGACATTTAGGTGAATATCAAATCACCACCGGGATGCAAACGAGAGGGCCGAGTGAGTCTGTGGACAGATACAGGACAAAGAGTTACTGACAGAGAATATGGTCCCGGTGAGATGATTGTTGCCTCCAGCGGTTAAGAACAAGGTGAACAGTCTTTAGCCTGGCACGCCCTGAATTATGCATCAAGCTCTCTGTAGTTGGGCAGATATATGGGCGAGCAGAGCACTGATTCCTGCCCCCTGGCATTGTTAGAGATATGAATAATGGATCGGTTAAATGCTTGTGTTAGGAATGAATTAGTATAGGGTCTGATCAGTAACCATGTTGACGGATTTGTCAGTGGGAACAAAGGCGTATACGTCATATTAAGTACCTCAGCGCAATTTAGCGGACTGTCGCTGAAGTCTGTGAGCTCCGATGGCAGCTCAGTGTCCCCGGCGAGGGAACCGCTGCGTCCCGCCGGAAGCTGGAGCCTTCTGTGTGCCTGCTGTTGATTAACATTTAACAACCCGAGGAATACTTTGTCGCTGAAAGGAAAGCAAACTCTTGCAAGCAATAGTGGAGCGAAAGAAAGATGGAGGCGGTTAAAGAGGAGTGTGCATGTGTGAGTGTGGGGGGTGATACGCACAATACACTGGAAGCATTTTCACATCGCATCATTCACATCATGTATAACTCATGAAGTCCTGACAGTGCAGCGAGCACATTCCCCATTCCCTTTGGCTACATGTGGCTGGCATTCGGCACAAGCCAGCATGAACAAGTTGTTCCGGCCTTTCTCTGTGTCCCCCTCTCTTTGCCCGTCTCTGTCTCTCCAGGCTCTGGCACTGCTCCTTGCCGTGGAAGTGAAGGAAAAAGGGGGGCTGGAGAGAGGGCCATTGGACTGAGCTGGAGCCGGGCGGGGCCTCCCCGCTGGTTGTGCTGGTGGAACTGGCTTGTCAGTGCCCTGCGCTCCAGAGCAGCACATTACAGCGGGTCTTGTGTTTAGACAGTCTGACAGATCTCAACCTGAATACCCTGAGAACCGGAGGAATCAGCAGTCCACGCATATATCACCCCCAAGCCAACATCTATATCCTCTCTCTCGCCCTCTCTCTCTCTCTTCTTGTCTGTTTTGCGAAGCTTTTTTGGTTTGTCTCTTCATCCTTCCCTGCTTGGAATCTCTTTCTCTTACTTTCCCCTCTGGTTCACTCTCCTCCCCTTTTCTCCTCCGGTACCCCTTCAACCCTGCTCTCTCTTATTCTCTCATGTTTCTCTCTGTCTCCCTCCGTCTCCTTTCGAGATTCAATAAGCACCCCGAAGGCAGGAGAGAGAAAACAGGGGGGTGTAAAAACATCTATGGCTTTATTTACAAAGGGCACAGGTATTGCTCAGCGTTAAATCCGGGGGAAATGATTTATTTTCCGCCCATGTGTGGCACTGATCCCTGAGGCGTAACTCAACAGTGGACTAGCTTCATGCTTGCAATTTACGGTGGCTGCAGAAGCTCATAAAGGAAGAATGGATTAATCTGGAACACGACATAAACAATATGACTCTGACAGCCCTATTAAAATCTGTGCTACTCAGCATCAATTCTCTCTCATGCTTTCTCTTTCTGCCACTGTCTGTTGGTGGGAGGCCGAACAGGAGGTCAGGAAAAGTGACCAGAGCTCACATCCGTATTATTGTGATTCCCAGAGTATCATATTCAGAAAGGAGAGGGGGGTCGTTGCATATCTACATATAGCAACCAGACCTTTTAACTGTTTAGCCTTTGGACATCATCGGGGGTATCGGATGTACCGGGTCCACAGCGGCGGCTCCCACAGTGCTCGTTAGGGCCGGGCCGAGAAGGCTTCCTGTCCCAGTGCCGGTGCCCTCTCATTTTCCATGAACTGGCTTCTTCGGGGAATGTGCTGCGCTCACGTCTGTTGGCACAGGCCATCATCTTTGGCTGCATGTGCAGATTTGTTGGGAAAACATGTTGTGTATGTGATATACGATAGGGCTAAGTAGTGGCAGCGCATGTAGGCACAGACATACACAAACCATCTTCAGCTGCTCCCAGATGGGCCCCCTCCTGAAGAGGCCAATCAGCATCTTTATTGACTCCCAGCCACTGTACACACACACACACACACTCAGGGACAGGTGTATGCTAAGCCACACTGAGAAAACACTCACAGAGAGAGCATCCATCTAACCACGGAGGCTTTTAACACATTTAAAAACAGCATTTCCAAGATAGCAACCTGTCTCGGCGAGACAGAGTGAGGGTGACTGAGATGAGCAAAAAAAAAAAATGAAAGAAAAAAGGAAAAAGTCCCTGAACAAGAGACAAAGTTACTAATTTATCTGCAGCAACGGATGAAAGCTTCAGAAGCATCAGGCGGGGGAAGAGAGCAGCCCTGAAATTGAAATCAATAAGTTCATTAGACTGCAGAGCCGGTTCGTGCTGCACCCTTTACTTCCCCTGAAGACAAACACAGCAACACATGAAAAAACAGGGGCGAAACAAGGCTTGACCTATGTCCACTAGCCAAGCATTCCATTTATTTAGCCCTTATTGCCAGGCTGATCTGAAGAGGCAGCTACACACTGATAACGCCCCAGGATAATAGCAAGACCAGACAGGGTCTGACCAAAGAAAGAGCTAAAAGAAACGAGAAAGCGAAATAAAGAAAAATGCATTGGGGATTTTCTTGACATTCGTTCTCTTTTTTTTTCTCTGTGTTCACATACAATGTTGAAATATGAGGGGCTTGGAGGAAACTTTTACAAGGGTTGTTTTCTTTTCCTTGTCTGACCCTGTAATTTAGTGAGTCCCCATCAATAAGTCAGAGAATAGCTTTGTTGATGTTTGGCCTGACAGCTAACAAGACCCAGGCCCCATCTGCAACAAACAGACTGAACAACCAGCACTGTTGCGGGTGTGTGCACATTGAACAAACAGTTATACATGAATGGATACAACTCATCACTCATGCAGCATTTCATCGAGTACCTCGCACAAGTGAGGTCCGAAGCCATTTTTGGGGGGTGTTTTTTCCCCCTACAATGTCAGTAACCTGCACAGTGTTTCTTCTTGTAAAATACTAATCTCCAGAGCCCTGGAGGGTAGTGAAGATCAATGCAACTGATGTCTTCCTCCACCTGAACCAGGGCCCATTATAACTCTGGTGCCTATCAGCAGCCCTAAAGCCTGTGTCACACCACTTCCTATTGTTGATTTACGGCTACAAGGCTAAAGGGGGTTACGGTCATGCATATTCTCACAGTTACACATGCACACACACACACACACTAAGGCACACACACTATCAATGAGGCACAAATTGTTCATGACCTGAGCTCAAATTGCTGCAGCAGAAACAGCCAAACCTGTCTTCAAGGGCGCCTTTATCACAACCACCCTCCTTTTCACCTGCAGATTAGCGCATAAGGCCAAATGCCCCAGTTAGACCAAGACCGTATCTCCATACACATAAATGAAATACAAATGGACTTATAAACCTACAAAAGAAAATCTTTATTTCAATCCTACTTATCCTAATACCCTCTGACACTCTATGGGACATTTTTTTTTTTTTTTTTTTTTGGTGAAACTGTGCACCTTTTCAATCCGGAAGCTCAGGGAGTTACGGTCCCCGGGGTGTTCTGGGAATACAAACACGCTGCTATAGTTGGCAAGCCACCGTTTTCTATAGAGTTCAACAGAAGCCAAAACATTTGTTACAGACTCATTTCATTTCCTAGTGGGAATGTCCAACACTGGAAGGCAAATGTGAGAACATGAATTTACACAGGAGATCTCAAAGGAAGCAAAGTGTCGAGACTTTCCTTGAACGGAAACAAGAGTGGCTTTGGAGCTTCCGCAGAGGGGACAGGTGGGAAATGGACACCTAGCATATGCATACAAGGAGGTTACAGTTAGCGAGTACGTGTGCAGTGAAACCAAAAAATGATGCAGAACCCAATGAGATGTCAATGAAAGCCATTCAATCTGTCCCTGCCAGCTGCAGGGATAAATATGAATGCACATGAAAGCACATCTAAATGAATGCTCATCATTGCACACCCATCTTCCAACTATCAACCGACTTAACCTTGAATTTCCCAAGATGAAATAAAGACTTATTATTTTCGTATTTACTTCCAGAGCCCTATTTCCAAGTGAACGGGTGAGTTTTACTCAACATTATACTGACTACATAGGAGTGTGTCCAGAGGCATTTCACCACTTATCCATATTTAAGACTTGGAACTCACTGGCAGGGCTTCGCCCCGGGCACACGAACAACTCAGCCATATATATACAGCAGACAGGGGCAGTCGGCCACTGTTGACCATTTATTTATGAAGTCAAAGCAACAAGCTATCCTCTCTGAAACAACTTAAAGTGCTTATATCCAAGCTGAATATTTCATCCCTGGCTCACTATTCCGTTTGAGTCTTTGTCAGGCTAAGGCGTGAAGAGATCAACACAAGGCAAGGGAGAGGATAGAAGAAAGAGACGACACTGCAGATGATGCAAGACCCCTCTCTAACCCAGTCAGAGTAAACAGGTGGGAAAGCAAGAGGAGGCGGTGGGGACGAGAAGCAGCGTGCTCGCAGCTTCCAGGCCTCTTCAAGGTCAGCAGAAGGAGAATCTTAGTATCTGCTCTTTCTGTCTCATCTCAAGCTTGCAAAGGCTCATTCTTTGGTCTTGTGGTCCTCTTCTAGCTCAGCCATGTGAAAAACTAAACCTGAAACCCTTATGTGCTGAGTGAGACTAAAGAGCATCTTTTCCTTGTCTAGAAAGGACACGGCGTGTTCAACAGTCAGGATACGGATCAGAGCACGTCTTCTCAGTAAAAGCAGCAATAATTCCACTTCCTCTGCCTTTAGTTTGCCTCGTTGGTTTTGATCTGTCCACAGTGTGTGTGTGTGTGTATGTGTGTGTGTGTGTGTGTGTGTGTGGTGTGTGTGTGTGTGGGTGTGGGTGTGTGTGAGACGAGGTGACTGGCAAGGTGGCTGTGTGCGAAGGTATTGAAGCCTATGAAATATTTACTAAAGTAATAATGATGCCCTGGATGGAATGAGTGGAAGAAGAGGGTTGGGTGGAGAAAAGGGAGAAGAGCAACTGTCTTAAATTGTTTTTGTCAGAGGCCAAAATGACCAAAGAGGAAGGAGGCAGACCCGAGACATTCAAACTTTAGTTACTCTCTGAATACACCAAAGATGGGTTGTCTCGCATGACGCTGCTCAAAATATCCAAGCGCAGATGGCGATGACAGCAAACGGTAAATAAACACATGGGTTATTTTGGTTTGACAAAGATAATCAAATCCCACACGGATTCAGATTGCCTTCAAATTTGAATGGGTTCCTCTGTGATCCAACAGACCTCTCTGGTCAGATTTTAACAAGAATTTCATCTGTAGTTTTTGTGTAAAGTCTCTCACAAACAAACACTTTATTATGACCTTTGCTGAGGTAATAAAGTCAGTCGGAGCATACGTTTGTTCCTGACCCTGTTGAACTCTAGTACTGAAGTAACACTAAATAAACTACGTTAACTACAACTAAAACTACAACTTATAGTTGATAAACGCTGACACGACACACTTGAAAACACGTTGGGTATTTTTTTTTTTTGTTTTTTTAAAAAGAATCTCAACAGGGTTGAGTTGTTGCATAGAGATCAGTAGACAAACACACACTCACCCACAAACTCAACATGTAATATTAGCCTCTCCAGGGTTGTTGGAGAGTCAAACTTTTTAGACAGGTGCTCCTGCGGTGAGTCTTTAATGCACTGATCTCCTCTCGTAGCTGACAAGACTCGGCATCACACTGTGGCCCAGTTTGATGTGGACAGCCAACAGAGCTCGCTTCAGATGAGACACGGGGAGGAAACGCCACTGTGGTGCTGATGTTTTCCCTTCATAGCACTACCAGGATGCTGGGGTGGCTCAGAACAACGGTGGGCTCTCTAACCTAAGACTTTTGGTCCAAGATGGAAGGAAGGACTGCCTCGGTGCAGCAGGGGTTTTTGGATATGTCTACAATGGGAGTGAGCCACAGCTAGAGAGCAAAGGTTGGGACAAACAAACATGAGCCTTTGCATTTGACTGTGTGAGACCGCCACAGATGGGAGAAAAAGTACTGGCAGGCTTTCTTTGGTGCTGAGTACTTGGGTTCACTGAGCCTTTTCTCCTCCTTTGGTGTTAAAACTCAAGCAAAAATCATTTCATCACTGTAGAAAGAACTGACTTTCAGTGTTTAATCAAAAGTCCTTAGCTCGGGATGATTACTGGAATATTTAGATTTCAATCAAAATAAAAAAACAAACCAAAAATGAAATTACAGCTGATCTTGGGAAGTAAAATATCCATCCAATCAAATCAAATCAGCAGTGTAAGTACATGTTTTTTTTTCTATGTTGTAATTAAACCAACCAGTCGAAAGAACATGATCTGTCCCCGGAGCTCCAGACACCAATCAGAAGCAGTAAAGGCCAGTAATCAGCTCTCATACAGTCACCGTGAGTAGTTCCTCCTTGTTCCCTCCCACCATTTTTCCTGCTGCTCACTGACTTAGCAGGGAGTTCCACTGCGTGTAAGCACGGAAGATTTATGTCAAAGTGCGAGTATGTGTCCACAACATGACACTCCCTGTGTACTCCCTGAAGCGAGAGGCAACACTTCCTGATCAGCAAGCCTGACACACTGGACAGCTGACCCCTGACCCCTCATTTCACCTGAGTCACAGCGCGACCCCGCTGCCCATTCTCTGGCTCCTGCAGGGTCACCGGGGTCACAGTTGACACAGCAGTACTGTGTTATGCTGAGCTATGAGAGCCTCCGCACATCAGCACCACCCTCTCACTCAGCAGAGCCATGTCAAAGCAAATACTCCACATCGCTGCAGCTCGTCTGATTTTCCCTTTAATAACTGTTATGATGATTCATGGTTCATATCAAGCTTTACATGAGGAATGCCCTCTCTGAATATTGATTCTCCCCCCCCACTCCCTACATATATCTTTGTTAATACAAATATTAATTTCTCCCCGTATGTAGATATTGTAAAACAGGAGAGAATGGGAGGAGGGAGGCGAAAAGAAAAGATTTAGCACCTTTTAGAACAAATGCGTCATGGGGGCCATTCCAAACGAGCCCATCTGTGTGATCTGTAATTGATCAGGATGACAGAGTGAGGTGCGGCAGCCCTCATGGGCCACATCTGACAAATGACTCGACGCAACCTTAAGAGCTGACCTACACACAACTAAGAGTGTGTGTGTGTGTGTGTTGGCAGAGTGAACGTACAAGGCAGCCAAGGAGAAAAATCTATGCAGCTGAAATGAACCGCATTTCGTCTGATGAGTGATGTTAAACAACAACTGGACCGGCGGCCAATTACCATGATTGGAGTGCTGTGCCTTGTGAGAGACACTGAGACGGTTAGCGGAAAGGTGGAGTATCCACACCCTCTCCCGCCTCCTCTGACCACAGAGGCCCAGCTCTCATTAGCATGCATGCTTTTACAGGCATGGCAAAAGCAGTCAATGCTCGCCATTTTATTTATTAGTAAATAGAGACAGATGGTGATGAGGAGGTTGTATCGACTACCCATAGCCTTTTAAACAAGAATCAATGGCACGAGTGCAGCACTGAGACAAGGGTGTGTGTGTGTGTGTGTGTGTGTGTGTGTGTGGTGAGCCTTAAGATGAGCCTCAGTCCTAATGTTGTTTTTTGATTCAGAAGATCCCCTTTAGTACAACTAGCATCTTTGCTTTGCTGTGGCTGGGATAATAAGATGACTTTATGGTGACATATGAGACCTGACAGCTGTCAACATATTTATATACGGGTGCAATACACCACGGATCTTATTGATTAGCTGAGCAGACGTGTTTGAGGCTTCGGTCTAGTGACAGAGAGGCAGCCGCCCGTAACAGGGCGCAGTTGAGCAGTAGCTTGGATGTCAAATCGAAGCAGGTATGTGTTACAGTTGTACGTGACAAGCTGGGCAGGTCTTAGACTTCAGGCTGACTAATGGACACACACACTGATCTATATCTACACACGCCACTGCAGGTTTACACTGGTGTGGATGATTCAGGACCACTGACTGATGCTGCAGATGCTCATATTTACATTAACAGCATGTGCAGTCCACATTCATCTTACGCGTGGGTATAGATCGGAGGTGCACGTCTGGGTTCAATGCATGTTTGAAGGGGGGGTGTGAGAGAAGACTAGGAAGGGGATGATGGAGAAGTGGTAACACACATGAACCAACCAGCATGTATCCACACATCAGCCAAAAATAGTAGTTTGTAAAGACACCGTTGTCAATTCATGTCAAATATAGTTGGCATAGGCGTCGGCGTCTCAAAAAAAGCACCTGTGCCCGTGTGGTGCAGCAGGCACCATACTCACGGACGCCATAACAGTCTGAACTTTCAGGGCTGCGAGTGAAAATATTTTTTTTTTCGTCCCTTAGAAGAGGGAGGCGTGACTGATTTTTATGTGGCCGGATGAGAAAATGTTGTTTATATTCATTGTTAAGTAGCTGGCTATAGATCCACCCTTTACCGAGGAAAATGAAAATGTAACCTGGACGCCGATCTGAGAATCAGGAGAGATACTGGTCAAATAAAGGTTCTGCCAAAAAGAAAAAGAGACACCAGACAGGTGCGTGATGCCCAGTGAAGAGAAGAAAAGAGAAGAGCATGGAAGAGGAGAACAACAACGGATTAAAAGATGCACAAAAGTGGGTGATATGAAGGTGTGCAAATTGACTGATAAGAAGGAGTAGAGAGGAAGGAAACAGCACGTAGACTGTAAAATGGAAGCAGATGGAGAGCAGGAGAGGTGGCGGCAGAGAGAGAGATGGTGCACAGTGTACACACAGTGCGTTCTCCTCCATGAGAAGGTCATCAGCTCTCTCCGAGGACTTCCTTAAATAAAGTCCCCTATCCTGCACTTCTCTCAGCAAACAACCTCCTCTGCTCTTTATTAACTAAATATGAGGGGACTTTGACCGGGGGACAAAAATTCAATATTTTTCCCCCACCAAATATTTAAACCAAGCAAATAAACAGACAAATAAATAGATCTCTGCCAGGGGAAAGAGGGCCAGCCAGTCCCCTGGATGTAATTTGACGGCCCACTTACTTGGAGGGCCAGAGCCCAGTGCTATTCAGATACTCATTTGAGGAGCTGTCAATCAAGGGCAAACAGCACAGGTGATGTGTGTGTGTGTGTGTGTGTGTGTGTGTGTGTGTTTCAGAGGGCAAGCCGTCAATTCATCTTGAAGGTTGGAGCAGATAAGGAGGGCGTCCCTGCAGATGAATACATCACACCTTCCTGCTCTCCTCAGCACCAGTCCACCGTGTTTCCTATGTTCCTCTTCAACCACACCAGTCAAAGTATCTTAACTACGGTCTAATATGAATACCTGTGAATACCCCTTCTCAACCTGCTTCCAACACGACAACTTCTTTGTTTCAGTTTGATCTGTGGCTTTGACAGCAGAAAGGATCTCTGCTCTTTTGTCCATTCGTCAAGTTTTTTTGACAGTGATTCCGGGAAATGTGCATTTTACTGAATCTGGCAACGCAGATAGAAAAAGCAAAGTGACATATATGTTCTTATCACTGTGTGGCGTTACTACCCAGTCCAGCTTCCATTGTTCGTGTTCAGCTTCAGATGGTCACCAAAGCATACAGAAATCCTGATGTTCCTCATGCGTAAGACACAAGACTGAAGGAAGAGGTCGGGGAGGTAGATAACCTAGTAAAGAGTCTGACTTCAAAACGCGACAGTTAACAATGGTTTCCTTTAGCAATCATCACAATCTTTCATCAAACAGCTTTAGCTGCTTGAACCGAAGTGCCTGCACTGATCTGTTCCCTCCTTTGTTCGTGCAGATTCTTCACATTCTCTAATGTTGTCATTCCACAAGTCGCCGTGGCTCATGAGAGCTGATTGACTTCCTCTCCTCCTCTTCATCTACTTCTCCTCAGAGGAAGTGATGGTAGCCTCAGCCCTTTCTCTCTCCTGCTGGGTATGGGGGGGAGGGGGCCATATCAAAAAGTCCTTTCATCCATTTTAGATGAGATGTAGATGACTCAATTATGCTTGGCCTGACATCAAGACCACTTGGCAGAGATGCTGCTAAAGCTGGAAAATGATCCATTTAATCCCACTGATATAAATGGCAGGACGCTAAGCAGGCGTGCAACGGTAAGAGAGTGAGACAGCGCAGAAATACGCTGGAAGGATGGGAAAGGGAGATGATGAAAGACATTTTTAGTGTCTTTTCGGACCTGGATGGGGGAATGCTCAGTACAAGTGTGAAGTGACTGCTAGCTGCTACTCAGCACATTCCAACTGTCAAACTTACACACCGTGTCAAAGACATGCTGCTCTTTGTTCATGTCATTTGTGTGTCGTGCTCTTCATCTGAAAGACCAAGGTTTGTCCTGGTCTTTTGTTGCTCCGCACCGAGGACTGCTGTGATTGGTCCAAGCCAGTTACCCACCATCAGACATCAATTCAGCCACTTTGTCCACAATGCCTGGCAGCTATGACCAATCAACATGATAGCAGGCATGTTGAACATATTTTTCACAAAGTAAATAAAATATTCATTTTTAGCCTGATTTTATATATATTTTTAAATGATTTGTCTAGAATGTCAATAATTAGACCCTTAAGGATCTCTCAGACCTGACAGGAAGGATGGAACTGAAGCCTTTAGATGAGGAGAATGAGAGAAATGGGTCATCCACAACTGACTGGAAATCAGAGACGGAGACATAAAGAGAGAGCAGTCCAGCTGGACCGATGATATCAGACGAACTGGTCACTAGAGCCAAGCCGACAGCAACGACCCACAAACATGCTCTACATATTGGTCAGACTGCTGTTTGATCTGCAAGGCGCCCGTCCCACAAGACCCCCTTCCACACACCCCTATCGTACACATAAATACACACACATCACACCCCTCCACTCATCGGAGGTGCTCAGCTGCCAATATCCTGACAGCAGCAACATCAGCATCAGCTCCCGCTCCCTTCCACGGTCTTGTCTAATACAGAGTGAACTGGGGAGCAGAGAACGTCAGTGGTGATCAGCCCGCTGACAGACAGGACGGTGGGTCTGCAGCATGAGATTTTAATGTTGTTTGTTGTGTCAGACAGCCGCCTGAAGGGACACTGAGGCAGAAAGTGATTTCATACTTTGATTAATAACACATTTTTTACATTGAACTGTTAAATCTGATGTTTAAGGTGTGAGAGCCTTGTACTTATTGATGAACATCGGGCTCTCTGGCACTGGTGTTCCTCCGTGTCTGTTCATGAGGATTGAAGCAGCATCTCATTTCATCTCTTTGTTTCGTCATCAACTTCAAGAACAGGTGCAGACTGTACAACTACTGTTATCCATCTATCTACCTACCTATCGTTGAGTTTGACAGAAAACGTGATCTTTACATTTTATGACCCTGTATTTACGCTGATGTACGCTTTACTTCTGTGGGGTTTCTTTTACGACCTTTAGCGCAATTAACAGCCGCAATCATTAGAAGCGGCGCTGTTTCACATGCAGTCAATCAAGTGAACATTTTGTCGGTACTGATTGGTGTTTGTCTCTGCTGGTGACAAATGAGTGCAGCCCGTCCTCCCACTGACAGCGGCCCCGGAGCGGCGATGCTATCTTCGGCCTGCTTCAACAATTACTACGGCCTCTCTGGCCCCGAGGCCTCCCACACTCGCTTGCACTCTGGAACCTGAGAAACACAGTGATGCATTGCACACGTCAATACATTCCCACAGACAAATGTACACGTTTTGTATACACTGTCGAGCACAAATAGTGTTGAAACACTGAAAAAAATGGTCCCACCTCACTGGCTTGGCTAATCATTCATCGTTATACCGAATCATTTCTTTATAGGATGAAAATCATAAAATCATTTGAAAATCCAGATGAGATCTAATTCTATGTCGCTGCACTACAATCAACCCCAACCTTAAAGCCAGACTGCGGAACATTTGACTGGGCCGTGACCCCAAACCGATACCTTTCTCCATCACACACCTGGTTATTTTATCTCTCCCTGCACCTATTGTTGGCCTAATTGAAGGAGGCCTGACTGGTTAGCTGGCGGCTGACCCCGGTCAGAACAATGCATACCTGTGGCTCTCACCAGCGCTGTGTAATTGTCTCTTCAAGTGAGACCCTTTTCCAGCAGGCCCCTGAGGGCAGAGGCCTCCAAAAACCATCCATCACTCCGTCACTCAGCCACTACAGGAAGTAGTTAACATGGGCGACCTCTGGGATGATGGTGTGCAGTGTAGAGAGGAGGAGGAGGAGGTGTGTGTGTGTGTGTTGGCTCTGAGGTTTTGCTAGCCATCACTTCATCACTGGGAGTGACATCACTCAATCAGTCAATCCATCAGTCGGTCCGTTGTAGAAGTTGTTTGCTCTGCTAATCCAGCCGGCAAGAAACAGCTGGTGACCAGAAGACGAAACAGAACAAAGCAATCCAGCAACAATGATGGACAACCTGTTCTCTTATTTAAATGTGTTTGTTTAGAAATAAACATGCAACAGCAACAATAACACATTCAAGTCATTGTCGTTGACCAATTATACACTTTCATCATTCGTAGTAGCAGCCTCTGCTAGAACAAGTTGTATTCAAAGTCACTCACGCCCTAATTTCTATGTAGGGAAGAATCCTGTACAACTTACATGTGTAAGTAGTGCAGTAACTTATGGTACATTGTAACATATCGTGAAGGGGGAAAAATGGAGGTTGATTACTAACCATGGTCATCTGTCTGGCCCTCACAGGTCAGGAAAAGCATGTTTGCTGTTTCTCCATTGAGTCCAAAGTCCAGTCCAGTATGAGTTTGAGAAAATGTAGTGTACCACACTCACACTCATCTGGCGCACTAAACTGTGGATCGATGGACACTTTCCACCCTCAACGGCCGCCATCTTAGTGACTTACACTAAAATGACGTATGATTGGTGCTTGTGTGTGATTGTCGTCTTCACTGTAGAAGATTGTACTAACGGAAGTACGTGATTTGAGACGGAGCACGTCTTCACAACAGTAGATTGGCATGCAAACAAAATCACAGAGAAATGCCAGAGGGCGTATTGCGAAAATTCTCAGACAAGTTGAGCAACGCATTTTCTTCTTTGGTGTCTTCACCTCAGCCATGTCATCAGTACTCTGAATTATTTCCTGGTAAATAGCGCAAGAAAAGTAGTGAAACAGAAGTGAAAGAAGTTAGCAGACCATTGCGTTATTTGATGGGGCTGCAGTGTGTGTTGTGCACGTTAACCACCAGGAATTTAGTAGATAGGCTGATAGACACAAGCACACAAAGAACAGAAAGACACAGGTCACTGGATAAAACAGGTTTTTTTTTTATTTACTGCCATTCCTATTGCTTTAAACAGACAAGCTGTAGCGCAGGGAGCACGGAGCGAGTCGAACAAGTCAACGTTACTGCCGATCTACAAACAAATTTCTGTGACAACACTAAACAACAGAGGAGCAGCAAAAGAAGAAGCGAGGAAACACAGCATTTGGCAACCATTAACATCTTGAAAAAACTTCAGAAGTAAAAAAAGGAGTGCATTCTGAATTTTTAATAGTAAACAGCGTCTCTACTTCATCATGAACTAGATAGAAAAAGGAATCAAATGAGCAGGGCTGCTACACTGCTTTGACGTCGCCCCCCTTTTCCACCCTTCGTCGCTTTTTTGAGAGTGGATTTTGTCAGAAGCGCCGGATCTTTCTCCCGCTCTTTCAGATGGCCCACAGCATTACAGGGGAATGTGGTGCTCTACACACTTTAAGAGTAATTAAAAGCGATTGAACAGCTGTAATTATGAGAAACGGCGGGTGTGTTCCGGGTCCTTCTATCAGTGCTGCCTTTCATCAGAGCAGAGGCAGAGGGGCCCTGCTGCTCTTTCTCCATATGCACATCTTCTAGAACAAACAACTGGCGGGCTGCCTACAGGCACACACACACACACACACACACACACTATCACATTCACACACATGCGTCTTCATGTAGACAAGTGGGACAGTGAACATGCACCGACGTACAGGCCAACGACACGCGCATTCAAATGACACACACACACACACACACAGAGTCAGACATCAACGTGGCACAAACATGCCGTAAACACACACATTCTTCATTTTCTCCATGTGGGTCACAGGTATAACTTTCTTGTCGTGTTCTTTCTTTGGTCTCTTTCTGGCTCAAACCGCCTCTGAACACTATGAAGGGAGTTACACAAGACAGGCGTGAGGAATGCATGAGAGCAACGTGGGCTTTTTTAACATTCTATACTGTATCATAACACTGGGATAAGTACGTGTCCAAAGCATATATGTGTGTATTTGTACTGTGAATACTGAGACAATGTGTCTATTGATAGAAGCGTGTCTGGGTTACGTGAGATTAAACACTGAAATAATAAATAGCTACACAATGTACTGCTATCACTGAAATGTCGACTCCACTTGTTTCATTAGACCATTGCGACACTAATAGCTCGTTGCTAAGCTTGCATGTTTAGCGTGTTACAGAAGCGCTATTCTAATGCGGTGGTCTGGTTTCCGTCCAGCCAGATGTGGGATCAGCTAGAGTGGTGGAGGGCGGATTATGGGATGGTGGGGGTATCGACGCCCCGATCAAAAGGAACTGACTCTCGATGGGATCACAATGGAGATGTCGGCTGTGGTCTGTCCCCTCAGCTGATTTGGGGAGGTGGGGGGGGGGGGGGGGGGGGGAAAGGGGGGG
>CAAKHB010003553.1:42595-61041 GCA_901007665.1 Aeoliscus strigatus
GGGGGGGGGGGGCGCGGGGGGGGGGGGGGGGGGGGGGGGGGGGGGGGGGGGGGGGGGGGGTAGAGAAACGCTGGTGTTTCCCCTCCCCTTGCTTCTCTGTCACACTCCATCCATCCTTCACATCCTGTTAAAAGAGGGAAAAAATACAATAAAAGCCAGTGGTCAGTGGTAAGCGTCACTGGCACCGATGAATTTCATTTTTGTGGAGTGACCGTTCGATTTTGAATATTTACATATTTGTCCGTTTCAATCCAGCTGTCAGAATCAAGTGTATGTTTCTGCGAGTCAAGGATACGTATAATCTACATGTTCATGAAGAAATGAATGTTTAGGACCAGCAGACTCGGTTATTGGAGATAAATCCACCCTTGGAAAAGAACATTTTGACATCTGATATGTCGCAGTTGATGGTGAAGGAAACAACCTGGTTTAGGTTGAATTTGATGACTTGATTTGACTTACTGCTACAGTCTGTTTTCGGAACCCATCCACCATCCCAACCCGATGCCTCGTGCAGACTTTCACATTACTGTATTTCCTTTTGTCACATATGTTGATGTGACATATATTTTGGGTTGATACATTTGCCGGACTGACCCTGGCGACTGATCCTTGCTTTAGAGGATTCAGGCTACACACTTATACACATTATAGCAGTTAACACCAAAATGAAAGTCTCCATCTGCCTTAACGGCACTCAAAGCACTTTACAGTGTCAACTGATTGAGGCTGTGAGTGTGTGATGCACAAAACACACACAGTGTGTGTGAGTGATTTCCTGACTGAAAACTGAAAAAAGTGATGAAATTGGTTGAAGAGGGTGATATTACAATCATTTCTTTGTCTTAAAAGTCATCATCCACTAAATTGGCCGAAGCAAATGTTACTTAGCCTCTGAACGTTGACTGAACAAACAAACACAAAATGTCTGCACTCACGACACCATGACCTGTATACACGAAAACACCACTCAGGAGGTCGACTGAAGTTTGGATCTTTTTCTCCGTGTCAAAGTGCCAAATTGCTCCTGATGAGGTGGTTGCCATGGTTGCCACTTCAGTCAATACCATCCAATGTTACAAGTACAGTAATGACTAACTAAACCAACAACAGCACACCACCTGTCAATGTATGCAGAAAACATCATTCCCTCTCTATCACAGTCCCACCTCCAAAGCAGGGACTCCACTCTGTTGATGATGTCAGCCAGATCAAAGGGCAGCGGCATGCCGGGGTCATCCACACCCCAGAAGGGCCGGTCCACCGGGGCCTCCTCGGGGGGTAATGTCTGGGCCAGACTCGAATGGCACCTGAGGCGACAGGACACAGGAAACAAATGCACCCATTAACTCCCTCTCATTAAAACCAACACTCCTCCACATTATGACATGTGGTTAAAGGGAAGGTCGCTGGTCCCAGACAACACTTTCTACCAGGGCTGTTGAGATGCTGGTAGGATTTAATACCAACAGCAAGGTCCATTGGTATGCACCGGAATGTCATTTTCAAGTAAATCTTAACAATATTGTTAATGAAAATCATATAACTTTGAGTTTAAAGTCTAAGAGATGTCATCGTGTTTGGTCCTCGAGGAGAGAGTGTCTCTAAATACACAGTAGGTGTTGTGTGCACAAGCAGGAAGCATCTCCTCTTTATGACTCCTAATAATACTGGACTTAATTAAACCCTACAGGTTGTAAGTGTGTCTGCGTGTGTGCATGTTGGATGTGGTTTGTGGAAAACAAGCAAAGGCAACAGAGAGAGACTTTAAAAAGTCTGGTTTTCAATACTGTCCTGTAAAAGACATTTAATTGATATCAGTCTTGCAGTTCATAGACAGATAGATACCATCAAATATGGTAAGTAAAAGTAATAACGTATGTAAGTGCAATACTGTAGATGCAACTTCCAAAAACAAGGTCCAGTGTCAGCTTCTGTTGTTGCTTCCCCACTGCTTCACCATCAGTTTTAATGTGTGAATGAGTGATGGGGGTAGAGTGGGATGAGTTAGGAAAGTGCTTCTAATGCAGTAAATAGCTCTGAGACATCAAGATGATGAGAAACTGCGACATGATGCATTACGATTAACGCACCATTCATCAGTAAAACAAGAAGCTTTCACGAGGACACCGTTTTTGTTGTCACAATCATGACAGAGAGACTCAGCCTTTGGCACAGCCTGATTTCTGAATGATTAATAATCCGGTTAGATGAACATCCCACATAGTTCAGAGCCCTCAAAGGCCTTAGCCACATGCTTTGTCAGACCAGAGTAAATATTTACTGTGGTGACTCTGCCGTCATTGTAAATCTGCCCTCCCTCTGCCTCTTGGCAGATGAGAGTGACCTCTGACCTGAAGGTGCATGAGGGAGAGGTGAGGGATGGCATTCTGTCCCAGAGCCACAAGGCCCGCGTTAATTTCCAACTTGGTTATTATGTAAGGGTCTGCCTCTTGTTTGTATCCTCATTCACACTCTAAAAGCCTCAAACAACCCCCCCCTCACACAGACCCACACACACACACAGACACACAAAGGGATATCAGGTTGGTTATGGATGAGCTGACAGCCAGGGGTTGCCACAATTTGTGGTTCTATATTTTAACGGGCGCCACTTAATGTTCAACTGGCTCATGGCCTAAGTGCTGCATTTTGGTGTGGTTAGCCCTTTAAAGAGCTGCTACATTACGGTGTTGAGGAGCAGCATTAACATCCGCCGGTCTAATATATCTTCTGCGCTCTGGATCAGGGCCTGATAATAGCATCTGTTAACATGCACTAAGTACCATTATGTAGCACATCACTTCATAAATAATACGATTAGGCGACCTTGGGGCTTTGCAATGAGCCGTGTGTTTAAATGTTCTCATCATTTATTTAGGGTGTGAATTAAAGGAAGCGTCACTTCGGAGGAGGAGGAGGAGGAGGAGGAGGAGGAGGACATTGCCGGCATACATATCTACACTGTGTGCAAGAGAGAGAGTGCTAACTGACCCAGACATCACACACTCATGCACATACCGTGCTGTTATGCTGACATCAGCTTGACGACAACAGCAGGAAAAAGGAAACTATGTCTTTGATTTGGTCCGATTAAGAATTCCTTGAAATGGGGCTAGGACATGAAATACTCTGCTGCAATGAATCATAACGTCAGGCTCCATAACTTAAAAAATCGACAGGCTCATCTTCAGCCAAGCTTCTGAATTCCCGATAAGGCATCTTGCACCTGTTTTACCCGATAAGAAGGATGACAAGATCGGAGGACTATCAAAGGTTATACAGTGTATTACAGCACACACTTACAGAATGTACTACTGTTTGCAGAGTGATTGCTATGATGGGACCTAAACAAAAAGTCAATATCAAGCGAGGGGCCTTAAGCTCTCCAGGGCTCTTTGAAGAAAATCAGTGTAAGCTGACAGTGGTGTCCACACAAGGCTCGCTTGTGTGGAAAAAACAACTTTTTTCCAAGGCAGAACAGTCCACCTTAAAGCTGAGGTCAAAGACAAAGAGGTGGGCAGGGTGGAAGGGAGAGAATGTGTTTGTGGGTCCAGTCTGTTCCAATGGATTAACCCCAGACAGATACGGACCTAACTATCCCATCTGGCGCTCAGTCAAGAGAGATTGGCAATATAATCACTCATTTCAATTTGCCCTGAAACCTTATAGCCTGGCAGTTCCCGCTCAAATGGTATGCTAATGTGAAAGGTATCTAGGATTCTATCGCCTCTATTCCACAGAGGCATTTCCCTTCAAGCAGCACTGTGCACTTGAACTGCGGCTGGAACGAGAGCTCCGCAACCCTCGTCGCAATAAGGGCCGGAGCCCCCTTTGCGCTCAAACTAACCACTTTAGCTAAAGTGAGTGTTAATTATGGACAGGCAAAGCAGTCAATAAAAGGTTAATGTAAAAGTCAAAGGATAAATTCCTTTAAGCATTGCATCATTCCACCATCTCCATGACCATAGCTGCTCGCAGGTCTCCTAATCAATACGTTTTACTGTAATGTGCTCCTCATCGATTTTTGACCCCCCCCCCCCCCCACACACACACACACACACACACCCCACCCTCAGCTTCACTGTCTGGGCTCCTTCACATGGTTAAAGTAAGAAAATGGAGAGAGGTGGCTCAAGAAAAAAGTGAGAGTGAGAGAGAAAGAGAGTAACAAGTAAATAAAACAATCCACCTCGGTTTCACTTAGTCGTATCACTCTTAGTCTGTCTCCCTCTAAAAGGCTTGTCAGAAAAGTGCAGTGTGGTCCAAAATCATCGCCGCCATCCTCGACCATCATCGGCCCACTCGATCTCTGGCTGGTGCGTAATTCTGTGCAGCAGTTCACTCAAGCAGGGCCATACATTAAAAGGCCCTCCGCTCTTAACAGGATGGAAATCCACCTAATAGACAACATCAGTGCTTCCGACTCATGCAATTACACTGATAAATGTACAATTTTGTCAGGCCAAGTGAAAAAGAATCCACAGAACGAAGATCAGAGACAACACTTATTGCATTATGGCTGCAGGAGGTCATTTGTAACCTCATGGGATGAAATGGCGTGGTGCTGTTTGAATCAGGATGTTAGACAAAGGGTGGAGTCAAACACACTGCTTGATGGAACTTTGCTCTTTGGGTTACGTGTTTCACAGGAGAGTCCACATCTTTGTTAATGCAATAATGTGAAAAATGTGATGTTTGAATATTTTGTACAATAGATCCTCAATACATAATAACACAAAGTATTATTGTGCTGTATTCCCCTTTGAGATGGAATTAAAACCCCAGAGGTCATTTCAATAAATAAAAGTAGTGACAATTCTCAAATTGCATGGTCTTGTTTTTATTTAAATAAGTATCATTAAAGTTAATAATAATCAGCAACAGGCATTAAAACAAATTTATCATAATCTATGCTAAAAAAAAAACAAAAACAAACAACAATTAAATAAAGGAGGAATAATAGTGCTACTTTACAAATCAAAATATTATTCTGCACTCTTGAGCTCTCATAATTCAATTCAAAACTTTCAACACTTCACACAACCGTCAAACAACTGTTTGGCCGGGAAAATCTATCCCAAATGCATCTTTTTAAATTCTAGAACTTAGATTACCTTTACAGCAAACCAGGAACGACCCCTTAACACCATCCAGACATTGTTAGACAGGAGTGAGATCCAATTTGAATTGGAAGAAATAAGGAAATACAAAAAACGATGTGTTTCTATATATTGGAGTGTACAAACCTTTGTTCTATGATGAGCTGTATTCACAGACACACACGTACGTACGTATACGTACATACTTACAGTTTGAACATGGTACACTGGGAATCCTCCATAAAGTTTGCACCCTGCAGTGTGGCTCTAGTCAGCCGTCAACAAAGTTGCTGTGTTAAGGTGTTACAATGTCAAACATAAATCAGCTGTATTTCATGCCTGCATTCATACAGGGAACTGAAATACCTCACCTCACTTGCTTCCTTGTGCTGTGCCTGTACTAACAATCCAGTGCAGGTGTGAATTTTTATGGTTTTGGCAACCTCAGTGCCCCAATAACTGAGAACGCCATCAAACGAGTCATGAAAAAACAGGCATGTGTCACATAAATCACTGTTGGAAGGTGAGGCATGGAGGCAGGAGAGAAATAAGGAGGTAAATATCTACAGTAAACAACGTTGTCAGAGCAAATGAGTCAGAGCAGTCTTTACAGTTCTATATGTCAGTTATTGTTCAGTTACTTAAGTTATTTAAAATTTGAGCCAAGGGTAGATATACGGCACGTCTGTCTTTCATCTGTGTTGTGCAACATCTTATTGGTGTCATTCAGAGGGCAAGAGGGAGGCATTGCAACATGTCATTTATCCACCAGTGTACAAAGCTCTGAGCCAGTCACATGGTGAAGCCTTCTTATGCCTCATTGAGCCATTCTTAAATCACCTGGTGGCAGTAAATGACTAGTAGAAATACAAAACCCATCAAGGCTTAGATAATATACATGAAGTTTTAAAGAAGCCCCTTTTTGGATGGTTGGGCCCTACAAATACTCGCCTTACAGCAAGACAGGACTGAACACTCTAAATGGGGACCATTAGTTCATGTCTGAAACTAAAATCACAGATCTAAAACGGCCACAGCACGGCATTCACATAGGGGAGTGTCTGATGACAGAGAGGGGACTTACATGGATGAACAAAGTTTGAAAAAGCATCTGATGAGCTGTGACGGGAATGAGCTTGGTGTTCCAAACAGGGCCCGAACTGACTTGAGTGAAGTTTAAAATACTGATCAAATTTCAGGGTCCTTTTCATTACAGCCACAAAAAGGCACCTCAGAACCCCCCCCCCCACCACCACCACCACCACCACCACCAGTCCCTTCTCTCGTTAAGCATGTTGGAGGGTATGAGCCATCAATCCATCCCTCCATCCATCCCTCCATCCCTCCATCCATCCATCCATCCATCCATCCATCCATCCATCCATCCAGACTGCCAGCCAGAGAGTGTGGGCAGGAGTATGTCTTAACTGTTTTCTCGGGATCAATCAAACGCTATTGTGCCTGCAGAAAGCCGCTGACTGTACACATAATGAGTGTGTGAAGTGGGCGATTGTGGGCAGCGTCACAGAAAGGGAAGGGGGGTGTTGTCAAATTCAGGACATATGTTCCTTTTATTTAGAGTCCCTGTAAGGAGCCTTGCTAATAAAACGAACATCTAATGACCCCCCACCCACCACCACCACCACCACCACACCGTCCCACCCCGCTTAATTAATAGTTGTGCACACCACGCAGAAAGGCAAAGGGGGGGTGGGGGAGTGAACAAGATGGGTGCAGCATGGTGATTTTAACACCCACCTCAGTATGCTGCCACGGTCTGCTCCGAGGAACAATGCTGCTGCCGGGTAAACTTTAGATGGGACAGCCACTGAGACTCTGTGAGGTCCCACTCGTGCCAGCTGCAGGCCGAGCTGCTCATTAAACCACATGAAACAAATAGGGCTCATTATTGGGAACGCGGGGACGTTTTCATTGAACCTGTGTAGGATATGAGCAGCTGGTTGGAGCCCATGGCAGTCACAGAGAAGGAAGGGTGTACCTGGGTGTACCACGGCCCGTTCTGACTGCACACTGTTTGATGTGGTCTGGCTGGTTGCCTCATCTAGGGCACAGCGATCCAGATGTAACTGCAAAACACACAGAGCCAGGTAGCCTCTAAACAGCCCTCATAATAGGAGGTAATAAAACTCTATTGTGGTCTGGAAGTGCAAAGGCTGTAAGCCCCTGAAGTACAGCTACTGCTCTCCAAAACCAGGTGGACGTCCATTAGGTGCTTAACAGCGTAACAAATTACCAAACACTCCGGCCTGCTACTTCTCCTCCTCCAGCAATGGAATCTGGCCTAATGTCAACAAAGGTTCAGAATTTACGAGCTGACAGCTATTGTTTAAACGCAATCAGGTTCTAATTTTAAAAAGCACGAGAGAGACGGAGAGAGAGAGAGAGATATGAAAAGGACAAACAGGTAAGGCACTCCTGGGCATTTACTTTTTTAACAAAGGGGCGGAGAGACTGATCACCCCTTCAGGATGTGTAAGTGTGTGTTTGAGAGGGCCTGAGTATGCATTTAAAAGAGTTTGTGTGAGTGTGTGTGTGTGTGTGTGTGTGTGCTCCAGGCTGACAGAGGAGCAATGAGGGTGAATGTGGACAACCAGCCACCTGCGTCAGGCCACAGACTACCTCGAGGAGTTGCCTTGAGGGAATTGTAGAAAAAAATAAACTAGCATTTGCTGTGAACTCTTTCAGCAACACCCAAAGGACAACACACGGCAGCAACGAACCCTCCGCCCAACACATCAACCCCCTCCATACGGCAAAAGAGCAGGCATGTTCATGCCAGCACAAATAAGTACGGCTTGTTTTAAATAAAGACACGTTTTTGTCCCATTTGTGACTTAAAACGCCCAGGAGAGAAAATGGAGCAATAAGAAGACTTGATGGTGAGAGTAAAGAGGTTACGAGCCTGCAAGTGACTGCCCTTCTTCACAGCTCGGCATCTGCAGGCTGTAAATCTGTTGGGAGGGAACCAGGAAGAGGGGAACTGTGACGCTGGGAGCGTTTGCTCCTCGTGTTCTAGTACGAAGGCATGCAGCTTCTGTGAAAACGTGTCGCTCAGCGAGAACTCTTGTAAAACTATCATTTTGAACCCTCCTCACCCCTGTGTGCCCCCTCCCTAGATCACTAAGAGTGAGTGCCTTGTGGGCATCGAAACGGTGCAATAATACCTGTGATGGATGAAGCTCGTCTTGACAGTTATACAGTCAAGCCTTTGGACGACACCTGACCCCAGTCACATGATAAATGTTGAACCAACACGGGCCCAATTCCCACCTGTCTTCAGGTGACAATGGCAAGGGTCAAGCTAGGCCGGCTAATTATAGTCTATTGTAACGTGAATTGCTGAGGCACATGTCGTTCGTCCTGCTCCAGGGGACGTGGCGTTGAGTTATGAAGCCTTTGTGTGAAGCTGAACTGTGAGACACAAACTTTGAATTGTTGCCGTTAACAGATAGGAGGTTTCAAGTTAACAGTTTAAAGCAGAGGCAGAAAACATAAAGGAAAGGCAGTGCTACCATTGCTGACTGAAAGTGAAACATAGGCCCAACTGCAGACTATTGTTGACAATGACATGAGAATCCCATCACGGCTGAGCCAACCTGTCATTGTAAACACACCCAGCATCGTAAATCTACAAAAACCATAAAGTGAGCAGGTCCAGGCACAAGTCATAATATGGTCATCAACACACGCAAGCCTTTCTTGTAAACAAAAAAAAAGAACTTGACCAAAACATGTGTGTGTTATTCCATGACAACTGATTATGCACATCGTACATTTCTCATAGTGATCCCTACTTCCACAACACCTCTGGTGAAAACTTACCTAATACCTAAATTGGGGAGTGTTTAGTGTATTTCATGAAGGACAGGTGTGTGTGTGTGTGTGTGTTTGTCCGTGACAGAGCAGTGCTACCTGGCAGGTGTTTGAACCTGGTGCTCCTGCTGTGTGAACACAAGCTTTGTTTCACCCTATTAAGTAAATAGTCTAATTAAAGGGCTTCGGTATTTAAAACGCTGCAAACAGCCAGCAATTTGTTTGGAAGAGCAGCCAGGCTTCAGCCCTCAGGCACAGCACCAAACAGGATGCAAAGAGTGCACACAGCGAGCCAGAGAATGCGGTTCCACTGATCTGTGTGCACATACTGTATGTACCTGCCTGTGCAGATAGCGTGTGTGTGGTTAGGGTGTGTGCAATCAATCACTGGAAGCTGTTTGTGGTCTAACAAGTACCTAATAGGTTTTTGTTTGTAGCGCAGTGACGAGCCATCAGGGGAGGCACTTGAGGCCGTGAAAATGTTCAAACAAAATTAAATATATCCAAAGATTTGTACTGTACACTTATTTTCCATTAAACTTCACCAATTCGACATGATTTTTACTCAAAATCGCTGAATTTTCACATTTCCCGTTGAAATACTGAGAAGTGACGTGTGGTGAGGCACCAGCTGCCTGAGCCTCACCGAGGACTGACAGTCACTGCTGGCTGCCAGCAGGGAGACGGCACTGATGTCTCTGTATGTCGATATCAAAATGTTCACGCGCTATCCGTGTGCTGAGAGATGGTGAAACGACTGTGAAGAGGCACAAGGTGATGTGCGCATACTAGGGGGCACTAGTGAGACCAGGGATTCTTCTTGACTCCTCAGCCTCAAGATAAGTGACAGCAGCTAATATCTACTGTCCGCAAGTCGAGTGCCGCATCCATTTGTTTGTACTTTCCAAATGGAGGATCACAGATCTAAACTCAAACCATTTTCTAAACTGGAAAGGAGGAGGTGATAATTAAAAGAAGACCACCGATCTCCGTTGAGACAGAGACCGAGAGAAGATAAGGAACGTTTCTACAAGTACTGATGCAGTACTTCATTTATAAGTAAAAGTGAGGCCAAAATAATGTTTTTGTGTGCTACAGTTTGAATGTGTAAAGAATGTTGAGAAATTATGTTAAACATAACCCGCTAGCAAAATGGTGATTAGGCTTCACTGTAGGTTCATGTTGGTGATGACGTCAGTGCCTCACCAGCCATGAACCTCACCACAGGTCACAGTTATAAAGAAAATAACAGGACGTTTCGTGTAAATGGACAACCAGCAAACGCTGTGATGACAGTGTTATGACAGTGATGTGAGGAAAGTACGATAAGTTTTATTTGACTGTCGTTTCATGAAGTTTTAAAAAAAAAAAAAAAGTTTAAGGTGACACAGGCTTAACTTGTTTTCCACCAAGGGCAAGAATAAGAGAAAAGCCACAAGCAGAGCTCAGTACAATGCAAACAGAGGGATTAGAACAGAAGCCCAAACAGAGTTCAGCTTTCTTCAGTAGTTTCCTCACTTAATGATTTCTCAACTCCCCAAACATCCTTGCCCTCCACTAACTATCCCAGTGAATATGGTCCTTCTCTGCTGTCACTGCTGATCCAGGGTCAGCTGTGGGGAGTAAGAGGGGGATAACCTCCTTCCTTAGCCCCGTAGAAGCCCAGATGGCGGTGCTGCAGCTTTGATCCAAAAACTACCTCACAGCTCAGTTGCTGTGGCCACATTTCAACCAGTCCACTGTTTAACCCCCTTGTGATGTCAGCCAAGGTCACAGATGCACACTTGAGAGGCAAAAAAGTGCCAGAAGTGAAGTGCTGCCAGAGTCAAAGGAATTAGATCCGGGCTGAGTGGCCCTCATCTGGCTAAGCCTGGTAAGTAGCAAGACTAACAGGCTGAGGCACGGTACTTGGGGTTTGCAGACTCCCACACTCACACTTGCACTTGTTAGCATGCATGCAAAGAGACACACATACATCAGGAGGCAAACACACAATTACATAGTCACACACACGGAAGGACTCTGAGGGCTACAGATGGTGTGCCCTGGGCCTGGTGACTGGGGCTCCAAATGAGTTCGTTTTCCATCCAATGTGGAAGCTGGCTCAAGGGCTCAAGGGTTAAGGGCGAAGACAAAGAACGGTGGAAGTGGTGCACGAAGGGAAGAGGGCAGTGGGCGGAGTCTATCCCCTTTCCCAGCATGAGGGCCCCTAACACGTTTCAGTACAATGTCAACATGTCATTGTCCATCCGTCTCCTTGCCTTATAGTCCATGTCCTACCCCTGTGTCTCCCCATGACAACACGCCTAACAGTGCAAGGACACACGCCTCAGAAACACAAGCATACGTGCACCCACGCACCCACGAAGCCAGCGGCCACTTCAGTTGCAATTCCGCCTGACTTCCGCTGTCTGACTGGCAGGAGACGGGGAGGGTGAGGACAACAAGCTGTGAATACGGGAAGAGACAGAAAATCATTGAGAACCTTGCCTTTATGAATCTTTGATGAGAATGAGTGGGGGTTGGCTGGGGCTTTGCCTCTGGTTAAATCAGAGCATAGTGTGTGTGGTGTGTGTGTGTGTGTGTGTGTGTGTGACTGCCAACAGAGGTTGAGATAAACAGGGTCTGGACCGGGCCCAGACAACTGCAGACCCGACAGTTGGGAACATTTGTCCTTGCAATTAGTTCCTGTCCTCCCTGTTCATGTCGCAGGTGAGTGCTGTTGGTAGGCAGAAGCACAAAATGGGAATGAGTCGGGCCAGGTGTGAAGGTTGAGATGTACCGTGAGTGCTTTCACGCTCGAGTCAGAAGCATCTTCCATATTTAATTATGAGGCTGGGAACACCTCTGTCGACCATTAACGGAGTAATGCAAAGTAACATCAGCAGCTCAAGACAGGGACGCCACTTCAGTACACCTCTGTCTACATTCATTTGAAGTAAAATAGGAGATTATTAGGAATATGCTCCAGAGTTTAGGTAGTTTTCCACAAGTTCTAGTGTTTGTGAAAAAATCAGTAAAAGTATTGGTCTGTATTTGGATCTGAACTATAACCTTTCAGTTTTTACTGTCATAGCACTGAAATAGCCTCTGGTACTTTCTGCTTCACATACACAGACTCACAAAAGATGAAAACAATGTTAGCACACATACTAGTCACTCACTGTATGATATCATCTGTGCACAACGCCCTTAAAGCACATGGAACATCATGGGTGACAACTTTCATTTCTCTTATGTTTACCATCTTCGCACACGCCTTTAAAAAAAACAAAAACAAAAACAACAAAAAAAATAAATTCTTTCCTGGTGTGCATTTGAAGAGCAATTTGTTCCGGTTCACTGACACGGCATTCAAAAGATGACAAGTTCAATATAATAAGCCATGACAAATAACGTGCAACTATTTGCAACAATAAAAGAGGACGATACCTCTAATGTACTTTTGCCATTAACAGTGACATATGAAGTATGTTGGAATGTCTTATGAGCAAAAAGCAGGTTCAGATTACAGCGTGGGAAATTGAAAACCCACGCCCATGCGGTGTTCTGTCTTCCAGTCTTCATTGTTTTACCTTAGCACCTGTTCTGACTTCGGACACATCAAAAAGCAGATGACTCAGAGGCGGTTGTTTTAATTAAAAATACAAGACGTGTTACAACAACCATCCATCACTTTTCAGATTCTTTTTAACAGATGTCAAGAAGGAGCCAATTTTCTCTTCAAAATGAGATAGCTTATGTTACGAAACAAGCAGAGCAGCATAGTCGCTTTATCTCATCTGCCACCTGCGATCGCTCAGGATTCAGAGTCCTCCAGGAAGCTCAGCTCATGTTAATGTGTCACCGGTGAGGCCTTTTGAGGACTTGAATCAAACATCTGTCAGCAAGCACAGACGTAGTGCCAACACGCAGGAAGAGCATGGGAATGAGATGAACTGTCGTTAATCTGATCAAGAGTTGACAGATACGAACTTCACACTTCCATGCACATGCTAATCACACATATACAGATATTGCAAAGCACAAGCACAGTTTCAAACGTAGGCTTGGACTTGTCTACTTAGGTTTGAAATGAGATACCCTCTTTGCTTCCTGGGATCATATGATGATGTCAGATTGAAAAAGTGCCCTATGTTGAAACTTGCAAGATGCCTGTGGTCTCTTTCAGACAATTGGGAACTATCCCAGGTTTGGGCTGGGAGGGTCTAACTGCCCCTAGATGGTTCATGCGTGTCTCGCTCTAGGTAGGTTAGGTTAAAAAAAAAAAAGGCAGGATAGTACTTAGCAGAGCAGCTACCCTGTGGTCTCATCTGCCGGACAAATCAATAGCAGTGTCTGAGAGCAGAGCAGAGTATGCTGGGGGGGGGCTCAAGGGGGCAGCTTTGGCCTGCTGGCCCCCAGGTGCCTCCTGGGGGACACCTGCCTGTCTCCTCCTCATCTCTTCTGCCTCAGTGAGCCCATCCTGCAGCTACTCTATCATCCACACCCATGCGTGCAACACGCCCACATACAGCCGAACAGGCATCGTATGATGAAACGGATGAAACGGGGATGGGCATTGTCTGAAATACTCCACGGCAGGTGCAAACTTGTAAAAGGTATACAAGAGCATATATGAGTCATGTCGAATGTGTGCACACACAGAGACGTATTACACATGGGGACATTACACACATTGTGCATGTCCCCTGATACCTTGTAGTACATAGGACACAATATGGACAAGCTGCACATGACTCCCCGTTGTAGTGGTCTTTCACAGAAGAAAGCAGAGAGGATGTACCGAGTGCATCACCTAAGCAACTCCTTCCCTCCAGATGACCCATGAGCCCTGGAGGACAGTCCGGCTGACTGCAGGAATTCAGTTCTCTAAAAGGCACAGACCCTTCACCGTGGCTGCTGCTGCCGACTTACTTTCAATCACAGTTAACATCACAGGACAAGAAGTGGAGGGATGGGAGGAGGTGGAGGAGGAGGCAAAACACAAGCCTGCTGCACAATGCACTTGTCTGGCAGCTGCTCGCTCTGACATTTGAGGCCATGGGGACCTTGTTGAAAGAGCAGATGCTCAGTGATGTACAGGCACAGGAACATGGCAACTATACAAGTGGCTGGAGCAGAAAAAAAAAGCACGTACGCAAGATCAAAATACACAGATATAACAAAGTGATGCGCATATTGCACATGGAAGAAGGTATGGAAGAAGGTAAATACCAACCTACATACTGAGTACTTTTTGTGAGCCATACTAAGGGACATCTTGTTGTTATTCCCATGATCTAAATTAGTCTCTTTCCTTTCAGATTATTACTGGAAATATCACAAAATATAATAACAAAATCAAAGTAAAAACAAGAAAGTGGAAGCAAAAAAGAAAGAGCAACCAAGGTGATGGTGAAATTAATAAAAAGATAATCACAAGACACAGAATGCAAAGTGAGGGAGCCATAGAAAACACAGCACCACAGTTCATCTCCGGCAGAAAGAAATTAGTTTCCGCAGAGGTCCACAGGCAGCGTTATGGAAATGGGTGGCTGGCAGCTTCTTTGGCTGACTGTAAACAGGATCTTGGTAAGGCATATAGCCTCTAGTGAGGCCCACAGATGCTGGCATCATCGCAGTGCTGTGTCGAGCTGAAGCACTCCCACGGTCCCTCCTTCTGTGTGTCTAGTTCCTTTGCTCCAACCTGCCCAAACTCTAATCGTGAGTAATTTATGAAGCGGGGCGGGGGCGGTTGCGGAAACAGTATGCGCACATCCTGACACCGAATACATGACATGTTCCACATGTCTTCCCATGAAACTACAAAGAGCCCTTTTGTCTCTACAAAGAAAAAGAAACATTAAAAAGTGGTTGAGGCATTCAGGATGCTTGCATCAGTTTGGGAGCTGCTGTAAAGCAGGTAGAAAATAACAAGCCAGAGTTATGAAACTAAACTAGGAACGAAACTCTCTCTGTGCTAACAGTTAGCTTGTGCCCCAGTTAAGCTGTTCGACTGAGGAATATGACATTACCTGGTGGGACTGACTTCTGATGGATATACAGGGGTTTACAGTTGATGCGCTGACAAGTAAAAGGAAGAAAAGCAGTGGGGATGTGATGAAAGTTGAAGCCACAAGAAAGACACATATTTCAAATGTTAGAATGATCAGCTCCCTGCATATGAAAGTGTTCAATCAACAACTTAATCATGTTTTCATCCACACCTGTGAGTCACTGTCATACAAGCATGTCATCCTGTTTGCCAGCAGCCTCACAGTGGCACTCACAGCCCTCCACTCTCTCTTACTAACAGCTGGAGCTGGCACAATTAGCCCCGCATTATCTTTTACCATGCTGCAAAACAAAGTGCACAGGCGTAATGCAAGGTCTTAAACAAAAGTAAACAACTTCATCTTGTGTCAGAAATGTGTGTCACTGTGATTGTGCAAAGCTGCCCATCGACACAGCTGTGTCAGGCTCAGGGAGCAGCGCCTAATTAATGAGAATAGGAGCAAGCGAGAGAGTTAAAGCGAGAAAGTCTCTCTTCCGCAGTTCGCCTTCAAATAAACACTTCCTACGGGACCCCATTGTTTGGAATGAGGCATCATGGGTAGCCTTATTTACAGATTTTAATTGCTCTGGCGATCTGTGGGTAAAACACTGTCGTAATCACCCCACAATAGAATTGTTACTCTTTCTGACAATTGTAATAAAATGCTCTACAGTGGAGTCTGGTATGGGGAAGTGGGGGTGGGAGGTGCTAGAAGAAAGGGGAAAGGCAGAGAAGAAGTGACACAAATGGTAGTTGGTATAAAGAAAACAGGGAACAGAGAGGAAAAAATAAATAAAGTGGAAAAAAATGGATGCAAATTTTCTCAGAGAGAGGAACTAATCCGAGCAGGCGGCAAGCAGGGATGAGGACGGGACTGTTGTCCAAAGAAATGATTGCTCTCCCACCTCAACGTGACAACCATGAGAAGCTCACTGTTCCTGGACCTCTGAAGCGGAACCACAGAGGAGACATGCAACCATCACACGACATTCACACAGCCCCAAACACACAGGCAGATTTGGAACGAGGAGGTAGGTCACTTACAGAAAGTGATTAGTGTCACTGCAGGCAGAGGTAGAACCACGGAGCTGTCAGCCGCTGCTGTCCCCGCGCTCGCACAGCTAGCTATCCTACACTCATTTAAGAGAGGTGCAAGAACACATTTTTGTATTGCAGAGGAATCCCAACATTAGAAAATCAACTCTGTGAAAGGATAAAATCAGTTTCATTGGCTGCAGGCTAACATTTACGCAGCATCAGAGACCGTGACAGCCCTGCAATGAATAGGTTACATTTTTGTAAAGAAAACTACTTAATGCGTAATAATAAGAGCTCAGTGCGGGGTCAGTTTATTTTTTCAAAAGGCATGATTCAAAATGAATATATTATTATTCATGTTGAAAAATAATTAAATCAATATTCTGAATGATAATAGTTCACCCATCTATGAGTAGGGTCCCGTTACCACTACACATTGTTGACTAAAATATGAATAATTACTCCTCTACTGACAGGTTGGTTTTTTAACATAACTGTTTTAGACTCCATCCTGTTATTATGCCTACTTAGAAAGGTAATACAAACACCCTGCACACCAAAGGTTCCATAAAAAATTAAACAGCCAATCAGCTGGCAATTATTCTCTTTAAGCTCCTGGAAGCAGCCAATGGGAATATGCCTCTGGTGGTGAGGGCCTGCAAGGGATTCATGCCTTGGGTTCTGCACATTGCACAATGCAAACACTTATTTTGCATTATGCTCATCTCAGGCTAAAATAAAGTGCAGGGAAACTTTTTGAACTTTTTGATTATTTATGAATATACGGCGATATCAAACAGGACCGTTTATTCAAAACTGTATAAGAGAACTGGTTTACTGAAGACCCTGACTGGACGCAATGATTCTCAGAGGAGGTTTCGAGTTTGCTGTAAATTCAGATCGAACTGTCTGCCTGATGAACTGCAACACAAAAGGAGCTACATTATCAATTAACCTTATCTTGATCTTATGATCAGTGCAATAACTAACTTCACCATCAACTGTACTGTGATGGATGTTTAAACAATTTTAGTTCTATTTAAAGACTCGAATCATGATCTATACAATAATGGAATAATGGTTTAATGAAGTATTACATACTAAGGTTGGATCACTTCAGGAACAGTGCTGCTGTACCCTCTATTTGAGAGGCAAATAGATCTAGGTTCATCTTCTCCAAGGTGGAAAGTTCATTGTGCAGGACACCTGCTCCAGGGAACCGTTCATTCATATTTCAATTATTGAAGTTGATAAATGCAATAGTTTTGTAACTAATTAGTTGTTTTGATTCTTTTCATGAATGATATCTGTTAACCAGATTCAAATGTGATGTGTCAGTGTTAGTACAACAGAACACTGTTAAAATCCTGCAACATGTGAATTAATGTAATTATAATTTATTCAGATTCAAAATCACAACATAAAAAAAACGGACCACAACAATCTAATTAGAAAACATCTCTTCAGGGTTTTTGCGGAACTTCCGATGTAAATAAAACTGTCATGAAAATCATGAATACTGTCAGTAACTGCACTTCCATTACTGATTACAGTGTATTTCATAATTACATGTAGCACTGAGATGTAAACACAATTACATGTAACTAGTTGGGCCCATCACTAAAACAAATGAGCATGTTAAAGTCAGCAGTTTCAAAAGCTGCAACGTGCACAAAAGGCAGGAAGACACAGATGCAGTATCTGTAAAACAAGCGCATCCATCTATGTTTCTTAGCTCAACAACACAATGGTTTGATTCCTGTCATTCTTGTCCACACTAACAACACCGACTCCCTCCGCGTCCTAATCGATGGGTGTGTGGAGCAGCTCAATGCCAACGATTCTGTCCTGATCTTTCTTAGAGAAAAACATCAGATACAAACAGCATCTCAAATCAATAGACAAGTCCAGGGTGAGGGGAGTGGGGTCACACACACACACACACACACACAAGATTTTACCTCTGTGTTCCATGAAATGAATGGAAATAAAATAGTGACGAACAAAACTGCTTCACTGCCTCAGCTAGAATGTAAACAGCCCCGTTCCAAGCTTCTCTGGATTACAAATTAGATCCTTACACATTATCACCCAAATTCCTAAATGTGCTGATGAAATATTGATGAAGAGAGATTTTATCCATTCCATCTTCAACTCCTCCATCCTGCGTTCTTTTCTTGACTCTTAATCTCCATTTTCCACTCCATCCACCCTCACAGGGCAGGGAAGAGATGGATGGATGATGGCATGAAAAAAGCACAAACAGGCTGACAGCCTCCTTAGCTGCATGGCTGAGTGTATAACTAGTAACATCAGTGAACACCTACACCCCAGGAGCCCATCAGAGACCAGGCTATTTAGTGTGGTATCTTGGGACATATGTCACACACAAACACAGCAGCAAGCCAAATGCTAGTACACACATTTTACTGGCT
>CAAKHB010003553.1:61061-86919 GCA_901007665.1 Aeoliscus strigatus
CACACACACACACACACACACACACACACACACACACACACACACACACACACACACACACACACACACACACACACACACACACCGATGGGACTCAATAGTGCTGATTTTCCTTGTCAGCTGCTCGGCAGGCACTGGTTTAGAGAGACATCAATCTGTGATGTCAGCACTTACCTAATGAACCCTCTCAGATCGATGGAAGCACAGGGCCACTACACGTCCTGCCCCTCACAGCCTGGCCTGCTTTTATATGGCCTCTGCTTCTCTCAGGGTCCATGTCAAACCATGCCACAAACTTTGCAGGCATGTGGCTAAGTACAAGTAGTTGTGCCAACCTGTGAGTGTCAAGCTAATGTGAAATAAACAGCAACACAGAACCGCTACAACGTGCACACTTTACTCCTTAGTGTACCGGAAGGGTATGCATGTTTGACTTTGTTGCACAGACAGCCTATTTGTGGCTCTGAATGCAAGCATGCATCGTTATTGTTGTGCAGATGTCTGTATTAGCTGACATGAAAAGAAAGTGTAAATATGTCAGTGGACACACACACACACACACACACCGGTCAGCAACAACATTAAACCCACTGACAGGTGGAACATTGATTTTCTTGTCACAACACCACTTGTGGGTGAGATATATCAGGCAGTATGAGAAAAATCAGTTCTTGAAGTTGATTTCCGATAAAAGGAGCCAAATTGTGATGGTTAGACAATTGGGTCAGAGATTCTCCACGTGTGTGTGTGTGTGTGTGTGTGTGTGTGTGTGTGTGTGTGTGTGTGTGTGGTGGGGGGGTTGTACCCACCTCCCATAGTCCATCTTAACTGAGTGTGTGGGTCGTCAACACTAGACCATTTGTCCTATTTTAATGCCGGTTATGACAGAACAGTGTCAAGCACTCAGTTAGAACAATAATGGGACGGAGAGACACTGGCAGAGGCAGACTGATGTTCGGGTTCTTGCATTCATAATGAGTTTGAAATGTACTACCGGTGGACCAGGTACACAGATGCCGCCTCACCCTCCAAATTTCTTACATCTCAATCTGACTGAGCATCTGTGAGATGTAACTGCTGCCATTTACAACAGAAAACCACCAGAGATCTCTGAGGTGCTTAGGAGTTTAAGCCTTGATGGCTAAAAGCTGTTTGGGTGAAATTAATCAGCTAGAATCAGCAACTTTCATGTTGCTGCTGTCTGTTTGAACTTTCTAAGTCTACGGACTAAAAGGAAGGTTATGTTTCTCCGATGTGTCGAAATAGATACATGTGCAACAATCACACAAAAGCACTTGACAGTCTCTGTATCTATAAACCAGCACTGATGCCCCTTTCTTTTCTCCCACAATCACTTCATGGGGGGAATAGCAATAGTATCCGTTATGGAGGCAGTAACAGTGTGAGATGCTGTACAATTAGATTAGTTCCATTTCCTTTGATCGCCCAAACCCTGTCCCATCAGGAATGTGACACTTCAAATGCAGGAGCCTTCCTGTGCCACTTAATTGACCAGAATAAACATATTATATTGAGATAAGTGTCGCGATTGTAACAAATGGAACAGCGTGACTGACACAAATCACGGCATTAGACGTGCTTCTCTTATCGGGTGGCCTCCTCGTGCCATTTCAATAAACAATCTAGTAGACAGAATTCAGAGAGAAAGGCAGGCCAAGGCAACGGGGGAAGGAGACAGGGAGGGATTGATGGCTGGTGAGGTGAATGGGAATGCGGCAGCCGTGTTTTAACGTTTACCCACTTAGCCATTCAAAAAGTCATCTTCTTCCATCAGTGCCTCACTGAGCACTGCATGGAAAACATTATCTTTCAGTGGGAGCTATCACTCAAAAATGGTTTTCCCTTCTCAGCAGCTTCCTAGGCAGTGTGTATATGTATGTGTCTACTGATCTCCTGGTATGTGCAGACCAAAGGAGAGGAAACAAGGGAAAAAAAGGATGTGGGTGGATGTAAGTTCATTCTATACGGACATAGCTATCACATAGATTGGGTTGGAGGCGAAATAAGAACGGGACGGCTGGAAGCATGGTGGGGGGGTTGATGTGGGGAGGCTGACATGTTAATCAGTGAAGATCAGCATCCTTTCACGAATTCTGCTGGTGTAAATAAGGCCCTCATCTCCTGCCGTCACATACGCTGGCTTTCCAGCCCATTAGGCCCGAGCTGGCTGGCTGAGACGGCCCACTGCTCGCTGGAGACTCATTTATGTGTCTATAGGCATCTGTGGCTGGTGATAGGGAGACCATGTGAAATTAATGGCACTATGGGTGCTGCCAGCCAGGTCTCCTGTGCCCCTCCCCGCCAATGCCACACCATCATCACCACACATACACACACACACACACACGCCAATTACCAGCATGCACGCATGAATACATAAGCTGGCACACCTATATGTGCACGCACACACACACAAACAGGGATGGCGGCACAAACACTGAGTGGTTTTATGCATGCTGAGTAAACTAACCTTTGCAGTAAAGATTTAGCAGCTTTATTAGTTTAGGAAATGGCTGTAATTAAGGATAATTCATAATGGCTGTGGTATTAAAAGGGGGCCGGCCCAATTTAGCCTGCTTCCATGTGTGCACTAAGGCAGTAAAATGGGTGGGGTGGGAAATTGAAACATTGAAAGGTAAATAGGTTTCTGTTGGGCTCAGATATGCTAAATGTTCAACAAAACGGCTTAGGTTATTGTCCAACAGCATTCACTTTATACATTTCATACAACTTTTGCTGAAATTCACATGCTAGGGTACATTCTTGCTTCTTGGAGCTTTCCCAAAATGCAACTATTTTATGATATAGTCTCTCGGGTGGCGATTATTTCATGGCTTTGAAATGTGATTTGTTAGCCAAAAGCAGTATTAGACAGTAAGGCCAAACAGGGAGGGGATGCTCGATGGGTTCCATAGAAGAGGGCTCTGGCCTGAGTCCACCTCCTCTCTCCTGCCCCACTAGAGTTGAGGAACAAAACTAGAGGACGAGATCAATACGTCCACAGATGCTGCCAGGTCCTCACTAATTACCACTACTGAATAATAGAGGACAGTCCCCAGCCTTCTCGAAGATTCTTGACCTCTTTGAATGTACATGAACGCACGCGCGTGCACAAATACACAACAGAGACTGCAGGAAGATGAGAAGACTGTGAGGATGACTGCAGAAATAGACCCTTGCCAGATCGGGTTTGGAGCAGAGGAGTCAGATCTGGTTCAGTCAAAGGTGTTTGGATTTGATCTCCCTTCCTAAACACATGTGCCAATAGTTCTTGATGAGGCGCCTTCTAATTCATAGCGATGAACAGCAACTGTAAAATCTGGAAAGTTCTTCCAATTAAAACTTACTTTTAACGATGTCCACAAAAACCAACATACATCCCTGCCTGCTCAAAACATGGGCAACACAAACCCGAGGAAATGGATGAGCAAACAAGGGGAGGCGATCAGTCGGAGGTTTCTTCTCTTCGAGCCAAACACTGACAACACCCGCCCTCTTCTCTGTCCAGTTTCAACATCCACTACTTTATGTGCTACATGTATAACAGCGTTAAAACAATGACCGTCCACCTTAAGTTTAGAAAAAGAGAAACAGCAGCAGCAGCTTTACCCAATCAATTATGGAGTAGCAACCCCTCCAATATGTGATTTCCACACTGTCCTAGGCATCTTTCACACCATTATTGATTACCTTCACTTGTAACATTTTCTGTTAATTCTCTTCCCCCACACAAAATCTATATGTGTATATTTCAAAGGAGGCATCTGAGTCGAGCAGAGGCTTCCTCAACTCCGCAGTCCAGACAATCACTGTCAATCTACTTAATGACCAAGTGTCTGCTGATGCATGCTAGTGAAGTACGGAGTCCCCGGGTGCAACATGAAGCAGAATGGAGAGCATCCCCAGCTTCTCAGTGTTGAAAGGGCATGTAAACCCCCCTGCTGGAGCTTTCCCAATGCTTCTCACTTTCCTCTGTAACTTTAGTTAGATCAAAGAGAATGATGCCCTTAAGTAGAAGTAGTACAGATCAACCAGGGTTGGGGTAAGTCACATAAGGGTGCGGAGGGAAAGTTGAGTATTCTGTCAGTGTGCCATCCCTCAGCTAAAAGAAGTGTGTTTTAACAATGTATGGCACAAGAAAATCCTCCCTAAAGGTTCAGGTTCAATGCAGAGAGAGCAAAGGATGAGCAGGGAGCAGGAAGTTGCAAGACACCGGTGCCTGATGTTCCTGCTGTAAACCCCTGCCCCCTCTTCATTTCTGCAAGAGCGGCTAGCAGGCAACTAAGGCCCTGTCCGGTACATCAGCCTAAGGATGTCAGAGATTGAATCCGACCTGCTGGTTCGCTGGCCACTTCAGCAGCAAAATAAATGACAAGGCAAGTGCTGCAGGAAAGAGAGAGTGAGGGCAGCCCAAAGGTGAGACCTCACTGATGAGATGAGAGGCAGTCCAGACCTGCCAGACGCACTATTAGAAGCCAAGACAGAGATGGAAGATGGAGAGAGAGAGAGAGAGAGAGAGAGAGAGAGAGAGAGAGAGAGAGAGAGAGAGAGAGAGAGAGAGGAAAAGACAGTGGGGCTCCGGTATGACTTTATCAAATTCCTCCCTGGCACATGGTAACAGAGGTCAGGGGAAGAAAAGCATGGGGCCAGAGTGTAAAGCTGAGTGAAAACACAGTGCTTCTCTAATACCTTTCATAAAGAGTAAAGCCTCCTCATCCGCCAGCTATGATTAAATATAACCTGAGTGCAGACAAACTAACCCCCTGCTATCCCGCCCAGGCTTAAGTTTGTGTGCATGTGTACACTCATGGGGTGAGGAGGGTAAAAGCAATTTGTGAAGAACTTGTTGGGTGAGTGAAGTGTATGTTTTTTGTGGCACGAGGGAGGACGGAGACGGAGGGGTGGCTGCTAGATGTTCGTTTCAAAGCCTGAAGCTGTCTAACACTGGCCAGACAACAGCTAATGTGATGGTTGTCTGAAATTAACGCTGGAACAAGCAGCTGGCGATAAGCGCTCTCTGAACAGTGGCCACATGTGGTGATTACAGGATTATGGCTTTAATGACTGTCTGTTGTTAAAATCAGTTGCTTTAAGGACATCGTTATGTGACAGTGCAGCCAGTTCCGCCTAATTGGTAACAGGCAAGCTGTGATTTGAGAAATAAGATGATGAAATCAATTTCCTGTTTATTTTTGTACGTTTGTTTTGCCATTGCCATTTGCCAAAACGATTATGGAGAGTGAGAATCGGTGTGACATTGCCACTGAAGTAAAGGTGAAGAGAAATAATCCCACTCTGGACCTAAACCTGGATCTACATGGCACAGGATGCAGAGTGCAGCGTTCAGTGGGATGCATAAAAATAGTATTGGCAAATGGCCTGTTCAAAACAGGACCCTGACTGGGTGCAAATCGAAAACCAACAAGCAAGAAACAATAGCAAATCTACTCTGTGCTACAGTGGGCTGAATTTTTGGAGTTTATTTTGTGAAAAACAACTGAAATGTCCAGCACATGTTTTAGTCTAGTATAGTACATATAACACAGGTTGAGAAGAGCACTGGCTGGGTTCATTAGACACATGAGATGCTGGACACACTAGAACTTCCACAGGTAAAATATTAGAAAAATGTTTTTGAGGGTCATAATCAGACTCCTGTTGGAGTTCTGAGCCCTGACATACTAATAAAGACAATATATGAGTATACTCCAAAATGAGTTGCCCCTGAATGACCTTTGACATGCTGCCCTTACAAATGAATAATGTGTTTGCCAGAGACAAATGCGTCAACATGGGCTTGTAAATTCAAAGGAAAGAGCACACCATTGACACATGCATGTGAGGAGCCAATATATACAATAACCTTATTTCATATGCCTATGTGGTCCTCAGAGATGGAGAGAAATTGGACCATCAGTGTCACTCAGCGCCTCAGTGTGGAGCCTTGTTTTCTTGATCTAATAGAAGGTAATGATCCAGAGAGAAGGGCTGGGCTTCCTCGACCACAGAGCAGGCCTCCAGGGGCTACTCCACCCTTGACAGTGGCAGTGGTCGTGGCAGTGCAATAAGAATGAACACATGCAGGCAGGGAGTCTATTTGGCTGAGAGTGATGGCTGGCTTGTTGCTTATCCCGGCCCAATAAATCTCCATACAGGGCAGAGAGATGAGCACCGCTTATCTCATCAGCCGCACGACTGATGCCTCTGACTGTGTGCCACTGCCCACACTTCTGATTTATCATGAACAGCGGAGGGGAGGAGTCCCTCGCTATAGCAAAGCTAAACTGGAGAGCGGAGATGGGAGAGGGATACAGCGGGAGAAAAGGAGGGAGGGAGAAAATGAAATAAAAAGGGTGAGAAAGAAAGACATATTGGGACGCAGAGGGCAAAAGGAGATAATGCAGAAATATAGCGCACAAAGAGAAAGGTTTTCAAGGGAAAACATGCAGGCTTCAGTGTGAGGCAACTAAAAATAAAAACTCCCAAACCTGGGGGGTAGACAAAGGGGAGCGTGGGGGTAAATGTCAGAGGGGAGGGGAATTGCACTTGACGGCTGGATTCTGTGGGATTCAGCAGTTTTTCTTACAGCAGGAATGAAGGAATAGAGAGGGACACTGGGCCGTCATATTTGAAAGCAGCCAAATGCAATGTTTCTTATTTCAAAAACATGCCACTTCTCTGACTGATACTGATACCATCCTGAGGGCTTTCTTCTTATGAAAAAAGACTGGAGGAGGAGGAGGAGGAGGAGGAGGAGGAGGAGGACAACAGCCTGTACCTAAACTGGACCTTCCCCACATGCTCACTTTGGAGAGTAAGAATGCCATCATAATACTAACAGGTTTTATGTCAGTGACGTTACATCAAACCTCCATGATGACACAACTTGTGGAGACGGCTGCCCATCAGCTCATCAACGAGAGGGAAGGCCAAAAAAAGTATTTCAAGGGCCTGGGGACAGCAGACAATGTTGCGGTTGGCATTGGTGGTGGAGATGTTGGGCGAGGAGAAGGGGTGGGGGGCGGTGCAATATATAAGACAGAGATTGTCAATCATGAGTGGCGGACATATGGCACAAGTCAAGCAAAAGGGGGTGGCCTGTGTACTCCTGTCTTTCATCTTACCTTTCTCTCTCCTTCCCTCTCCATTTCATGGCCGTATGAATTAGCCTGGTGAGAGGTAGAGAAGCGTGTATGTGTGTGTGGAGTGTGTGTGGGTGGGAGTGGGGGTGCAGATGGGTATAATATTCTCATCACTCTTCACTCTGCCGTCGTTGGTGAGTAGCGTGGCCCAGGGCACTCAGCGGCCCAGCCAGCCGCTTCGCAGACCCTGCAAATATTCCTAAACCTCAATTTTTCATATTTCCCTGTATGCATAAGGAGATGAAAAATCATCCGATCATTTGTATTGTCTGACTGAGGTTATACACAAATATTAGTTTATATACTGCACCTAAGATTGCCTCCCTAAGCAAGATGGATAGTTCTTTTGGAGAGGGCAATATTCCCAGGGAACATATTCAGTCCATCTTTTATGTGCTGCAATTCACAGTGTAGCAGGTGTGATTCCATCTTCAGACAGGCTCCGTATCACAAACATAGACACTGTTTATTGTATACAATATGCTTTAATTGCCAATTTCAGATGGTTAAATTCATAGGTTTCCAGACTGATGTCATGCAAAGAGGCCTAATATTAATCTTTGCACATTTACTGAAGCACTTACTGAAAATGAATATTAAAGCAAAACAAGCCAGGAAATCAATTTGAGTTGAATGGGAAGAAAAAGAAGAAGAAAGAAAAGCAAAACGTCAAATCAGAGTTCAATTGATTTCCGTTACCTCTTCTGAGAACTACCGAGTGTCTGCGTCTCTGCTGAAAGAGAGTGAAAAACTGAGAAAAATGAGAGGAGGAGGGGGTGTGAAGACGAGTTCTGGGTCAGAAACCACTAGGTGATTATTTACCACTCAGCCATGTGTAAAACTCATTAGACAATGCATAATGCCCCTAATCAGATCAATGGCCCCAGCGCAAACTGATAGCGCCCATTCAAACTTACATAAAGCGTGGCCAATTTCTCATTTACTTATCAAAACAAGCCAAAATGGGAATTATCCCCGAGGTGGGCCTAATTGTTGGATTTCTACAAATCAATACGGTGGCGGGAAGTAAATAAACAGAAGAATAATAAAAGTAAGCATGAAAACAATGTTGGAAGATGGTTAAGGGAGCAGGAGGGAGATGACAAATGATCACCGTCTTCAATCGGTTCTGATCAGTGTGAAGTCATAGTACTCCCCTGTATACAAAATGTCCTCTTGCCAATGTGTACACTACAGTTTGTGCAGAGATGTCATTATTTGTGTCTATATCTGGTATCTAGTTTCTTATATGTATTCAGGAACAATGACAGAACCATCAGAAGTCATATGTAAGTGGGCAAAGTTACCTGTGAAGTATTGTAAAGTAATATCGTAATATAACAGGTGGACTATGTATAGCTACAAAGTTTGAAATAAATCAACACAGTGGGTTTTTGTCTTGCTGGTACCTTGTTTAACGGATGATATACATTATACTGATGATGTAATGTGATATCAAACAGGTTGACAGGGACCTTTGGTAGAACTTGTGTTAACGGTGAGTACAAAAGAAGGGCAACTTTTTTTGCAATAACTGCAATCTTTTAAGTCTTGTTCCTGTACATGATTCATGCATAAAAAAAACATACTACTGTTCAATGAGTAACACTTTGTCATCTTTTTTTTTATTTTTTCCCCATCTCTCCGGTGAGTTTTGAGGTAGTGACAGACTATGAAACTGTTGGCCAGGGGTGTTGTGGGTAATTAGGCGGGTGGAGGTACAGATGTTGAGCTGTGGAGGACCCTGACGGGACACTGAGAAGCACTCAAGCACAAATAACCCTGCATCTGCCTCCCTCTGCCAGCTCTAAGTACCTTTCTTTGTTAGGGTGTGGGTCTTCATTTTTTACCGTTGACAGGCAATGTTATTTCAGTCATTTTGTGGCATCTGGTTAGGTTGGGTGTGAGAAGAAAGGGACTGAGGGGGAAAAAGCTAACACACACACACACACAACGCACTTTAATTAATTGCGGGGAGATTACATGGTCTTCCAACCGTGTAGTTTGTCATCAGAGCCCATTACACACTTCTATTAGATGTTTCTTCGCAGTGTCAAGTGTAATTTGAAGGAGAGTCTTGGTGGAGGATCTCTAAGTACAGTGAGACGCCTATCGGCATGACTGAGGTTCATCTCGACAGCGCAAAAATAAACTCTGCCACACGTCAATTAGCAGAGGGCTATATGTAAACAAATACGTCTTATTGGAGCGGTGCTTATTTCATGGTGTGCCACTCACTCATATCCAGCAAGGGAGGACGTGGTAGTCCCCGGGCTCGGAGCGGTGGCAGCAGAGGCCGATCAACGCCATTGCTCTTCATTTCAGCCGGAGAAGCTTTATTTTCATTGCCAAGCCATGAAGTGTCTTTGTATGATTGTGGCTCGCACCACCAATCAATCTTACACCAGCGGAGTTAACAGGACAGAAACCAATGCAGCCGTTTCTCGGCACAGAACATTACCAGTGTATGGACTCATTATTCATCAGAGGCTCCATTAGACACCGCTCACTGCGCCGCTACACTGGACCCGAGACAGACGGACAGCAAGTCAATGCTGTGTCGCATAAAACACTGCACACAGTGGAACTACAGACGAGTGGACACGTGCAGCGGTTACTATGTATTTGTGCAGAAACACTACTCACGCTTCATGTGTTTTGTCAAACTGAAGGTTTGCACATTCCTGAGGAAATCATATGACCATTTAACCAAGCATATTTACAATAAGATAGTAAACTTTTCAAATGAAACTCACTCTTTTCATTTAATTAGATGGCAGCAACATCATGTGGTCGCTAGTCCCCGGAATACTGTCAACATCTGCAGGCGAATTCTGGTGCCTCATGGCATTTACCCACAAAGAAATGTGTTTGACAGACTGTGCGTCTTCCTGTGTCACCACCACAGTTGGTAAAGGAACTAATGACATGGCAGTTAATGGTCAACATTAAGGAGGAAGGAATAATGGACTATAATGCATCTATCCACCTCATAATCCCAGCTCTAATTGGCCACACATACTGTGTAAACTGGGAGGAACATTCATGACTTCACTCACAGCCCAACATATGACATTTTACAACATCAGACAACGCTTAAAAGTGGTGGGGAGGCAGGCAGGGAGAAGCTGGGTGCTGAGCACAAAACACATTATAAGTCCCTTATAAGCCTGTCTGCTTCTTCCTCCTACTCACCATCACCGCTGCACACGTCGGCATCCCCCTGCCATCACTGCCAGTGGTGGCTGGGACAGCTGCTCACCAGAACACCCCAACACACGTTCCCACCCCAGCCTACAACTACAACCAGGCACTGGGACCTGTGATAATTGGGCGTTCTCACTCCAGCAGCCAACAACAACAACTAATGGCACATTCCTGTCTTGCCACAATGGCAGTTAAAAAAAAAGAAAAAAAAGAAAAGAAAAATGATAAAACGCCCTGAGGACTCGGCTGCAATAAGCAGACCAGGTGATAATTACTGGGAACGGACAACCAGGACACGGTCAGGAAAACAGGAAGCACTCACACAAACAGGAAATGACATGGCTCACTCATCTATACACACTAGCTCACCGTGTGTGTGTGTGTGTGTGTGTGTGTGTGTGTGTGTGTGGGGGGGGGGGTAAGATGAAAAAGAAAAGCTAATAAGAAGAGCAAAGAAATAGGTATGGTTGTTTACAAGTGTCTGCCTTCAGTTTTAGAGGGAAGTGAAATGAAAATTGAGGACAAACAATCAATGCCTCATTATTATCTCACATCATGTGCACAGGCTTGTTTTTATACCCCTGTCAGTTTGTTGTGAGAGACTAATTTTGGCTCGTGTTTGTTATGCTACTGCAATTACAGCCTGATGTGTCCTCATTCTTAATTTCTGTCCCAGTTACTTTTCTTGTTTTCTTGTTTATATTCGGCTCAAATGTTTCCCGTCATATACTTCAGAAATTTACTTCTGTAGTTGAGCAAATGGCATACCTCTCTCATGCTTTATCTCTGACATTATTTTCATTTTCTTCTAAAGGCAAGGGGAGTGTTGATGTCTGCGTACTCCACCTCTGCTCCCAGTCAAACCTGCAATTATAGCCATGTCGATCTCTACCTTAAACATTGCTTAACAAGAAAAATATGCCAATATGCCGCAAACGCTTTCATTTGGGCTCTGAAATTAAACAAGCTGCTCAGAGCCATGTTGTAAATTACCCTGAGGAATGCACAACTGGGTGCAGACACAAAGAGCACATCACATAGACTGCCTCAACAGCACGGCACTTATAATTTGTAACATTTTACAGATATGTATTAGTGCTCAACCTGTTCTTTGTTTTATTGGCTCTCTCTAGCCCAGGGGGTCGGAGGATTGTTTGATTAGTGTGTCATGTTAGAGATTTGTCACACAGCTATAACATACACTTCAGATTTTCAAAAGAGCCGAGGTGCTTCCTCGGCATGTGAAGACATCGCCACGTATAGACACTAACAGGCAGACGAGCTCTGCCTCTTCTTCTCTTCTTGCTACAGCAGAGATGCCGTCACCTTGGCTCTTGTCATACCTGTTGTTATGTATGATGCCAATGCGATGGTCACATATACGAATAAATCTAAATGTTATTCGGACATTATGTCGCTAATCTGACACATCGTGCTGGACGCGCCACTTCAACGCAGCCGCTTCTAGTTTGGCCAATGACTTGACAGCGTCGCCCACCGTGATTCATTTGAACCTGTTTTCAGTAGGTTGGCAGGTGTTAATTTTGAGTCCTGCATGTTCCTGACCACAAGCACCTGAGGGCAGGACTGGGCTCTAAACAGGCCCTAATACCTGGCTCAGTGTCCTGCCTCAGGCTCCTGTCATCGCATGACGGATCAGACACACAGATGGCTCTATCTCTAACAAGCATCTCTGAATCCTCATCAGAGCACTTACTGAATCGTGATTAATTCCCCCCCAACACCACTGACAGACAAGGTGCTTCATCTGTCGCCGTTCACTTGCCTGGCTCGGTCCAAAGCAAACACAGACAGGCAGCAGTGGAAGGATAGAAAAAGAAAAAAAGAAAAAAAAAGGAGGTGTAACACAGTTTAGGTGCTAGTAAAACAAACAATATTAAGAGGAGCGTACGGCAAGAAAAAAACAAAGAGCAGGAGTGATCCGTTTGCAAAGCTTACGTTTAACAAAGAGAGCGCAGAGAAACCAGCGTAGGAGAAAGAAAAATGCAGGAACAGAGAACGAAAGATGGAAAAGTAAAGACGAATGACAACAGAGCAGAAGGCATAAAGAAAATGGCAGGAAAACAACAAAGGGATTACTGGAGAGACATGACAAGATGCGGAGATGTTGGTTATGCGGTAAGCAGGGAAGACAATGCCGAGCTGCTTCTGACACCTTTACACTTTAATTGCCAAAATAATAAATTAGCGCAGGCTCTTTGTGTTTTCTCCTGAGAAAACAGGGGCTGGCAAGGAGCACTCAAAGGCAAAAAAAAAACACCCCACACACACATCATGGGGATACTTTGACACCATCCAGATGTCAAAGTGGAAACCCTCCATCTGAAGCCTTAAAGCCGTATGCAAAATGTTCATTTGTGTATGTACAGTCAACGGATGTGTAGAGAAAGAGGACAGCCGCACCTTGTCAAACCACTGCAGACTGTCAGAAGCAATACATACGGAAACAAATACTATGAAATACACAGAAAAAGAGCAAAATGTGACTGTCTGGATTTCAAAAAGGACTTCAAATCGCTTCTCTGTAAATGTCAGCATGTACAGTTGGTTAGCATACTTGCAGTCATAGCTTACTAATCGCTTCCAGGTAGTGATGTGAATGATACTCTCGATTAGGAGGGACGTCAGGCGTATCCAGTGCTTTGGTGTTGGTCTCTGAGGCTGAAATAGAGTAAAGCTAAATCAATGCTGGCTGCTTTACCCCTGTCATCGCTGATATCATAGGAAAGTGCTAATTAACTTACTGCAACCTCTGGAACAGCTTTGACCAGAGGGCTAATGTAGCCTAATCGGGTGTGAGGCCCTGTGCTTCCTTCGTCGGGATTCTCTCTTCTTACCGGTCAGAGTTAATCGATTGTAAACTGCAGCTGGGGCAACGGCAAACCACAACTGACCCTTCCACGTCCCCGGGCAGGACCTTAATGGAGCCCTGCTCCCCAGAAATCAATACTCAAACTGGGCATGGATCACTGTATGAGTCTTTTCCTGATGGGATCTGACAACAGGGCCAAGCTTTGTATGTCTAAATATAGGAAACCATTGGTGGAACTCAAAGGAAACCAACCGATAGTACAAAGATGCTATTTCTAACCCCCAAAGCATCAATGTACATGAGAACACATGTCAGCGGTGGCCAATGGTCTATCGAGACGCCTAAGCCTATGCACTGAGTGGGGAACAGGCAGAACGACAACAGCAGCCTGAACCAATAAGGAAAGCACATTAATTCCTCCTCACCTTGGGAGGACTTGTTTGAGTGGCTGTGTCCTGTTAAGATTAATTCTTGCCTAATACTAATTGGTCCTTTGGCTGAAAGGGCCCTGGGGAAACGTCCCCCTTTGGTCCACACACACTCGGGCTCGTCACCATTGGAGGGGTGCTGATGAGCTAGCGTTTTTATCAGCCGCAGCATTCCGCCAGAGCTCCCCCAGGGCTCTGCACACGCTATAATTAAGTCTCTCACAATCCATAATTGCTGTGTTTACAATTAGTGTATAAGAGGAACACAGAGGCAAAGCGAGAAGGTAGGCGAGGGTGTGTGAGAAAGTGAAATAAAAGTGAAAGAAGAAAAGGATGAAACTCAGAGAAGATCGAGCGTGGCGCGATATTTAAAGGTGCAAAATTCATATTAAAATCTATTTTTCCGCTGCCCCATCTCCATTCCCTTTGCCTTAATAAGCTCTCAGGGCTGTTTGGCAGGGCTAAAACCCATCACTTATTTATTTTTCCCAGATAGCCCTATTAATTTTCCCCAGGCCTGGAGTGCTCCGGCAGACAGCGATGTGGACTGGATCTACAGTCCCTTGGGTGCTCCTTGAGGAAGAGCCGTAAATGACCCAAATAAAGGGTACTTTTGAAGGCTGCGGAGAGGCGCCGGCACCATTAAAACTAAATGAAGTGTTTATTAGCCGTGCCGACATCACTCTAAACGCTGCCAGATCAAGGGCAGTTACAGTTAATGTGTCTCTCCGAAGCGTTTGCTGTTTGTTTAGCCTCACCAATGGGCCTGCAAGAAGCAAAGCACAGACATTTTCATGGCTTTTCATTGATTTCTCTCACCCATTCTCTTTCTATCTCGTACTTCTGTTACCTCACCTACCACCCAGACTCCTTTTCCTTGCGCGCCACTGAAAGAAAGCTTATATATTGTGGTTTCCTCTTGGATCTGGAAGCCAACATAAGGGAGGTGTGACAGCAGCGAAGCACACCCGTAGAAGATAGAATAAAAACAGTGAGGCATTCTCTGTCTGTGGAAACGGGGGTACTGACACTGTTTGTGGCTGGGCAGGAGACTCTCTAATGGGGGACCAAAAGCAGCTTTTAAAGGCTCTGATTGCTCGGTATTTTGAAATTCCCCTTAAAAGTTTCCCTTCCCTCTAATTATTGTTCGTTTCATTTCAGCTTTCAGACAAACTGCCAGAGAAGCTTTTGGAGAAGGCAAAAAAGGGGATGCTGGGCTCAATTTCACTCTTTTTTTAAAACAAGGTTTGACTTTGTAATGAAAAAAAGTGCTGAAATTGGATAAAATGAGGAATAAACTGTCCATTTTTCTTCTTTATATTTTCCCTCTAATAGGCACAGTTATTATGCTCATGACATAAAACAGGCATTTACATTTACAGAAACGCATTTCATAGCATCAACTGCACCTGAAACGGCTTTGCAGTAGTTTGGATGATGCCTGAAAATCAGCTGGTGGTATTATTTTGAGATGTTTTTTTTTTTTCTCTATTTTCCTCCACAATAACACCATATGTGAGTGAGAATAATGACACTCATTTAGAGATGAATTAAAAGTTCAATGAAAGCTGTGAAAACTTTCATATGCAACCTCAAAACACAATTTTTTTTTTCTCCTTCACAGATCTCTAATTATTTTTCATAACCTCCAGCAGTGTACATTAATATCATGGCTTCCTGTTCAAACTTGCATATAAACGGTTGACACCATTTAAAGCAGTCCCCTCCGCCCCTTCTTTCCCCAGACTTCTTCTCAACATGTCTATTCTCACAAAGTACAAGTTGGAGACTCCAAGAGCAGTCAATGAATGAAATTCTTCTCCAAATTGCAGGGTTTCGCACGAAGATTGATGTTGGACACAGTACACTTCTGAAGTCAGAGGCTGCAATTACGATCCTGAGTGATTATCCCTGCCCATTAATAGCAGCAGATAACATGTCACAATCAGGGATGTGCATAATTAATCAGTGGTTACTCTTTGTCTCTCTCGCTCCTCTTACTCCTTTTCCTCTGGGCTATTTTCAATGTAAAACAGGGTTACGGACAATTCCCAGCAGTGTGACTAAATGCATCGCCCAAAGCTTACAAGACGAAGTGAGTCCTGCTATTGACTGACATCACTGGCTGTTAATGAACACAGTCACTGGTGTAGATTCGCGTTCATCACAATACATCATCACTACACATTGTCAGACAAAGTCATCCATGAAAAAAATACAAGAGTTGAATCTTCAGGATTATTTATACTCTCACGTGTTTCTTGATGTTTCTATTTTAATGAGAAAAGTCTGATTTTGTAATCCAGCATTTTTTTCTCATATTTTCTATTTGATATCAAAATACATCCCTTCAGGCACAGCAACAAAAAAAACAGGTAAAATTCACACATTTTCAGTTCTCTTTTATATTTTTTTTATATCTTCACCTGCCTGGGTCTAACACACTGTTTGTAGATCACTATCAAAGCTTTCCTCCCTCTTTACTTGACCTTCCTCCCCAGAAGAAAAGCTCAGGCTGATTCCCTTCACAACAAAACACTGTCAAACCTAAAGCCCGCTGACTTTCAAACTTTCCCTCAGCATACACAAGACTTTCTGCTCGCCAGTTCTCTGGAGAACCAGGCCTTCCATCAATGCCAAACCCAAACTGTGGTGCTCCGGCTCAGTCACTGTGATTTATATAAGTTATTATAGCCCATTACGGAACAAAAACAGAGTGAAACCCACTTTACAACAGAAGAAGGCCAAACAATGGGACCACAACGGTAAGTGCTGGCGTACAAGTGAGTGAAGTCCAGCACATGCTGGAGCCGTCACTCCCCACACATTGTCTTTCATCTAATTCTGCACATGGTTTCGTTTCAATCAGAATCAAAAGCTCTCATGTTAACAAACCATAACAGATCTCCCATAATCCGCCTGGCAACAAAAGATGGATGCAAGAGACACTACGCCTCTCCGTCCCTGAAATCACTCCTAATTTGCATACAAAACACTTGCTTGAGGTAAGGGCATATATTAAATCCATTATTTTGTGTTGTTCTCACTGGGGGGAGAAAAAAAGAGAAAGTTTGCATAAACTGAGGCCCGGCTATCCAAGAGCAACTTAGCAGATCCTTCCTGATGCTGCTGGCCAGCCAAACGTCCTGCTCTGGAAGACAAATACAAGCATGTCTCTCTTGCAATAAGCAAAATGGATACACCAGTCGCTGAAAAGCTTGAACATGTCACTGTTACACTTCAAATGAGTCCTCCATAACATCCTTTTTATAGCTGCACAGGAGGATTGGTGCAAAATGACACACACACAAACGGCTGATGAAAGACACACACACAAAAACAACAACAACAAAAAATAACGGGTGATTTTCATAGGATGGACACTGAACGGTGTCTATTTACTTAATGTAATTTCCCATTTAGAACAAACGCTAACACGTTCCAAAACCGATGCAGCCATCGTAGTAGGCCCCACGAAGCCTTTTAAGTAAACTATGTGGGGAGGAAGCACGCTCATCGTCACACCATTAAGCCTCAGGAACGTGTGCTTTCTCCAACGCATCCGCCAGAGGAATTAGTCTGTGCTAATGTGGCCAGTTTTCAAGATCAAACGGTGGATAGGTTAGTCACTATGCATCCAACGACATGTCGGTGCAGGAGGTCTGATTTGCACAATCTTCATATTCCAACACTAACACTGATGATGAGAACCTGACTTGTACATCTGTTCATGACAGCTACCTCAGGCAAAATGTGCAAGGGTTGGATGGAAACATAATTCATTATGTTGATATGATGCTCCTTTTATTTTTACAACCTCTCCTGCCACCCTTCTACACGCACACACACACACAAGCAGCCCTTTATTCAGGAGATGATGTTTGTGTTGATCTCTATCTTTAGGATATGCAGTAACTCAGCCAGCCTTACTTGCTGGGCCCTGTTCTGTCCTGGGTGCCTCCAGGGCTTTTACCGCACACCTGTGTGTGGAACAGGACTTGAGCTGTCACGAGTTTTTTTCGATGTTGTTCCTGCCTCCTGGTGGCTCGGTGAAGCAGCACTAAGCATGAAAAAACAGAAGCCTCAGCTCTCTTCAAACGTATACATAAAGGCCTCGGTGGATGCTTTTATCACGTTACACTTTAGCCCTGCCCCATTCATACATGTGAGTGCATTCCCTCAAAGGTGTGCTCATATCATATGTGTGCAGCCCTGTCATCTGCATAAAAAGCACTCGCACACACCCTCAAACACACACAAACACACACACATTAGCATGTTGTCATGGTTGTGTGAGCGGCAGCTGGGTGTAAATTGCACATGGGTCTAGCGTAATGAGGACTGATGGCTTATGCCTGCTGTATATTCCAGGAGGGTGTCTTCTGACAGCTTTGGGAGCCGATAAAGTAATAACTAATAATGTGCAGATAGCAGTGCCACTGTGTGACAACTGTGCTAACGTTGAGAGAGTGTGGGATTGTATGTGTGTGTGTGAGAGAGAGAAAGAGAGAAAGAAAGAGGAATAGCGAGAGCGAAAGTTGGCGGGGGGGGGGCTGTGCTATGGGGGCTTCCTTTCAAGTTTCAAACACAACCTCCGGTGATGGTTTCAAACCTAATTCACTACCTCCAATAAACACACAGGCAGAAAGAGAATACATAAACTGTTTAACAATCACTCACTTTGAAAAAAAGAGAAAAGAACAGAAGGGGGAAAAGAGACGGTATCCATCCAGCATTGCTTTTTTATAATCCGTCAAAACTATAAACAGAAATTGAAATAAGAAGAGCAAAGATAGGTGTGTAAGAGAAGCACCAGGGACAGAGGAGACTGCTCTCCCCCTCTCTCTTCCTGCAGAAGTGAGTGATCCTGCTCAGGTTCTTACAACGTGGAGACTATAAATCATAGACTCGACTGCCAATATAGTGAAGACTGTCTCCGCAGTGACAGTACAGTCTCTGTGCTACGCTGTCTTTTCCTCCTCTTCCTCCTCCATCGTCCTTTTCCCATTTACAAGCTGTACAGCCATGTTACTGATAGGAACTTGTTATTTGGTGGTTGCAAACACACAGATTTGATTGCATACACTGACCGAAGATGTGTGGAGTTTAACAGTACGCACCAGCAACAACTTCTACCTTCTACCTATCCTGCACACATGCTTTGGAAATAGCAGCCTGGTAATTTTTGTATTATGATGCTGACAGTTAACTAAGGGTTTTTTTCCCCCTACAACCAGGATCACTAGTCGGACGGTGAAAGAACAGGAGGTCCTAATGACAATAATGCCAATTAGAGCTCTGATACATGTATTGCACACACTTACTTCTCTGATATGCTCTAGATCCTGCACGTGTTTTTCACTGTTTAACACTGTGAGGTAGGACTCAATCTTAAAAGGGAGAGGTGAGTGAGGGTGGCAGGTGCACAGGTGTGTGACATTTCGTCTGCAGGTTTTTGGGGATCCTCTCTGCAGTCATGGAAACGCAAAGAAGCATCATCAAAGGGGCGAAGGTTTGAAATCTCGACTTGCTCTTGCTTTTACAATGAGAGGCTTCAATTAACGGTTCTGGCAACACAACGTGTTTCTATCCCCTTTGAAATGAACACCACACACGCTGCTGTCAGGACAGATTCTGGACGTGATGGTAATCTTTTTACTCACAGATGTGTGCAGCTGCACAATCAATCCCGATCAACTTGAGGAGGGGGACGATCGAGAGGAATAAAAAGAGAGAGGGAGAGAAGGAGAGCAGGAAGGAGAGCGGTTATGTTTCAAGAGGTAAACCACAGGTTTGGTCTGGGGCAGCAGGGCTGAGCCGTCTTTTCCCTCTGTGTGATTGGGTCTCTCATTTGGAGCCCGGCTCTGTAACCCGAGCTTCGCCTAATGCCTCGCTGTGTTTAGAGAAGCACAGAGACCATTTGTGGTATAACAGGCACCTTAAAAAAAATTAAATAAAAGGTGGCCAGACGTGCAAAACCTAAAGACAGGCGATTATGTTCAAAATGAGGCAGAGCAGACATGACCATGAAAAATCTGCAAACTGCGATCGAGAGGAAAGCCAAGGCGTACTGCGGACACCTCCCATTCCCTTTAATACCGTCTTTCCAGTTTTCTCCATGCCCTTCACCGCTGTTCATCTGTGCATTAGTGTTTCACTCACCTTCACCCTCGCCATCATATGTGTCAGAGTTCACCCTCTCACCGAGTTCTCCATTCCTCACGCAATAACCTGTTCTCTGACACGTAGCTGTCATTTTTTGCTACTTCTTTTTACCCTTTCACTCAAAATGAGTTTATTTCACCTGAAGCCATTGGAGTCCTGTGGAAGATGAGATATCCCTCACTCTCTCCCCAAGTGACACCAACAAGCATTACAGAGGAATTTTCCTTACATATGAAAACCGATGTCTCCGTGTCTCAACTTGCAGCAATCATCATTATGTCCATGAAGCTGTGTATTCACTGTGTGTTCTTCTTAATCACCACGGCTCCTTAAGGTGGACGTGTCTGTTCCCATGACTAAGGTGAGAGCAAAGTCAAGGGGTAACCGGGTCTGAGGTCAGGGGTGCCGGGTGCAGACCCATCCAAAGTTCAGAGCTGCATGCTCCGGGGGACAGGCCGTCAAGAGAGAGGGCCACCCTGGTCAGAGTAACAGCCTGGGCCTCAGGGGCCCCACCAGTGACGGCTCCCATGTCACAGGCAGCCCTGTGGAACACAGGTAATGTACCCTGGGGGCCTGCTGAGACAGAAAAAACACACCAGGACACCTGCGTCTGAAGCTGTAATTTGTCTTCTCTCATGTTCAAGGTGTTTTATGAGAGTAAAAGGACAAGGTGAAACAGCGAACAAAACAAGCAAGCCCACATACGCTTCCGGAAACCCAAGCTCTCTGTCTCTGAACGCTTCTCATCGCACTATTTCATGTAGGCTAAAGCAGAAAACTATCAGTGTCAATTGTATGAGTAGTTCCTCACTACAGTATTTTAAAATGAGTCATTGCCCTGTGTAGTTGAAGTAGCACACACATTTATCAACAAGCAGACAACATGAGCAGAAGTGGAAAAGTTTACTGGAAGTACTTTTCTGTTGTTGTTTAGGCAAGAGGCTGTGCACACATCTCTGTGCTGGGGGTGATTGGTGATCCCTGCCTCTTGCTGTATATCTAATGCTGGGGTATTAGCGAGGGACCCTCCCAGAGGCAGTGACTACACAGACTCTTCTGAGAAGGCGCTCATCAACGCGCCCGCTTTCAAAGGCAGCTTTAGCCGGCGCCATTCAAGGCAATCAGCCCAGTCAGGGTCTGCCCATCCAGCCCAAATCCCTTCATGGCTATCACAAGAACTCTGAGCAGGGCCTGCTGGGGGCAAGGCGGAGATGGGGGGGCGGTAGTCGCTCATAAGGGATTGTGAAAAGGCCGTGACACATGCTTATTCATGGCCCAATAACCCACAACAAAATATATTTTCTGTTCATGAAATGAATAATTTAAGAGATAGAAGTAAAGAGATATCCTGCTGTTGAAGTAACAGGACCCGTCTTGCCTACTGGACACATTCATGTACGCAGGCATGGATTGATACACACGTGCTTGCCGTCAACCTTCTATGTGCCAGGGATGAATGCACACATTTGGCATCAAATGATATATGACATTGTTGAGTGTCTGACAAAGCCCACATCCGAATCAAAGTTAGTAACTCTGGTGACTGCGAGGCCAGAGGGAGCTGGAGGTAATACATCTGGGGAACACGCCTGAAACCACAAACAAGGAAATGCAACAAACATGGAATTGATTGATTTGTATTTTGTTTGTATCCTAATGCATATGGACTTATGGACTTTACTTTGGTGACAGATTCAAAGTAGTGAGGGACAGATGAATTTGAAGTGAATTCACAGACACACACTCACCCATCATTTGTTCATCATTCACAGACTGCTGCATACAGTGTGCAAATTATTTTCCTTAGCCATGCTGCTTCAAACCTACTGAGACTTTAACATACTTCAGTGCAACATAATTCAGCAGTTTCTTGAGAATATTGTACAAATACTGTAAAACCGATATGTGAACACACACACTAGGGACATGAATTATAAAAGCTGGCTTATTATCAGTATTTTTAACAGTATTTTAAAAAATTGATGAGCATGAAAGAAAACTGAACACATTTTGCTGTGGGAGTAGATTGTACAGGTGTGTGTGTGATAAGTAACAGTGGGCAGATTTCACCCTGAAAAAAAGACAAAAGATCCCTCTGAAGTATGTCAGGGTGCTCTCATATCTCAGATGTGAGGGCAGCGGGGGTATGGACTGATAGGAAGGGTCAGCCAATTTTAGAAAGCCTCTTGTTTTCTATCTGCATCGAAATCAAGTGGGTGTCTTTGGAAGAACATAACAGCTCTGGAGAAACACTGAACCAATCAAAGCAGGAATCAGGAGCCAGCTATCTGAAGTTTGACGTGTTCTTCTACCAAACAAGCTCATTTACCTTTTTCAGGCTTTAAAAAGTTGGAATAAAAGAGAGGAGAAAAAACTTTCACAAAGCAATTGTTATTGGATCTAGATGCTACATTTCAAATACGAGACACAAACAGATGAACAAAGACCTTTAAAGCTCAGAATGAGGGGTCTGACTCAAATCAACATTCCATTATCAACGTGGGTAAAGTCTTTTTTTTTTTCTCCTGACAAACTGAAGATGTTGTTTTGTCAAGCTTATTTGGGAAAACGGCTCTTTATCAGTATGTCCAGCGAACAGTGGAAAAATCAACTGGGTATCACACTGTTTCTAAAGGCAGAAGTAAAGTTGTTCACAGATTGTGCTGTGATGGCACAAAGCTTTATCTGTGCTATGATCCTTGAAAATCTGTGGAGAACTTGGCTTTGGTGTCTGCTGGGTCACTGACAGGGAGTGGAGGAGGAGGCAGAGGTACAGCATTGTACCAAACACACCCATGCTGTTATGAATTATAACACATAAACACAGCAAAGGAACAGAGGACATCTTGACCTAAAACAGGATGAGCGACAAGGGAAAAGGGCAAAGACAGGAAGGATTATCGGCAAAACTTTAAAAACAAAAATGTGCAGAGGAGTTCAGATGAAGGAGGTCTCACCAGCTGAGAGCTGAGAGCAGCGGAGCTCTCCAGCTCAGGACAGTGAAAATACTCGGAAGGTAAAAAGCCTATTGAGTGCCGAGCTATCTTGCACTGGCGCTTAATCAAAGGGATTAAAGCATGGGAAGCCAAGCTCACAGGTTATCCTCCAGGAAGCACACCAAGTAGTTATCAAAAACACCAAAGTTCAAAGCAACTCCATTTTCTTCTATCACAACTGTTCTGGTCAGAGCCCCGCCTGCTTGATTCAATGTAAAATACATATCCGTCCAGGCACAGCACACACTAATTTGATCCATCTCTGTGTTTGTTTGTTTGTTTGTAACATTGATTAAAACTTGTGAGTATACCGAGGCAAGGCTCATTTACAGTGCCGAGGAGCCGTATAGGTAATAAAAACAAAATACTGTACAAATCAATATTCAGAGAACACAATATACACAAAATAAAATCAGACCACAGAAAACAAGTCCAAGCTGAGGACATACAACTCTAAACCTAGGTTAGTTTTCTGGAACATACTGGACCTAAGCAGAGAAGGCAGACCTCGCTTACTCAGTACGGAAACACCTTGTTACTTGGACACGGTGCGTCGGTGTGTTTTTACTTTTAATTTTCATGTTAGGACAGCTTTCAGATACTAGCTCTGACTCAGTGTAGCAAAAAGCACTCAACTTGTTCCAACTGACTCCACGGCGTGGTCTCAGTTTGAGAAGGAACAGGGTCAGATAGGATGCAGAGAAATGCAGCAAATATGTGAACACACATACAATTTGCTGCATTTCACACATACAAGAACTCACCGTGATGAGTTTTTACTTGACATTTAGAATTGGGCAAACATGGACTATAAGGTTTGAAGACTAATGAGAGAAGTTTAAAAATACTATACAACTAAGGTCACAGAGGGATCTGTGTCTTTTGCTACAGAGACAAGAGGAGGTAAAACATACTAAAGAGCAATTAGCAAAGCCGAAGTGTCTGATTATGAGAACAATAAAGAAGGCCAAATCATCAGTAATGGCTGGACATTCCCTGTACACCTTTTTGTCATGAGTACCCATGTACCCTCAGGAACACTGTAGGAGATGGCAGGGGCGAACACACTAGCCCTGTATTCCTCCGTACGTACTGCCAAGTCTAAAGTACGACTGTTTAGCTTCATGAAAAAGAATTCTGTCCACATAGGCCTTGTCATGATGACATCAGCCTCGTCTCATATTTAGCATGTTCATTACTGAAGCCTCGAACCTGCCAGGATCCTGGTACGGCTTCAATACACAGACCCCATCTGTCTAATGCTGGGACCATTGGAAACAGATGGGAATTAAACCGTATTTTTTTTTGTCCAAATTGCAAAATAGCTACTTGGAAAAGAAGATAAAATAACATGCAAACAACAGCAACTATAGCAACTGTGCCTGGGATGAAATGAGTACAATACAAGATCAAAAACACAAGGCGCACAAATTCAGTTCGGCTCTTTGAAAGAGGATAGCCACCCAAAATTACTGGTCGAGTATTGATTTACTCTGCAATTTCGTGTTTCATTCTCCGAGCTGGTTCCACATTCTCTGTTTAACAGGAGGTCCAGCAGATAGCACTCATCAGGTTTTTCCAAAACATAAAAGATTGATACTTTGCTTCTTTCCACACAAAAGAATAATTGAGAAAGGGTTGAAATTGGTATTTGGAGAATGTAGCACTGAGAGAAAACTACTCAAGCCCCAGCGTTGGTTTCATAAACCATAATGTGAAAACGTTGCAGCAAGGGCATATTTTTGATTGGAAATCGGTATCCAGTAAAGAACACGCTTTGCTATTAGACTCTTCAAATATAATTCCATGGTTACGTGTATTGTATGGACATATTGTGTGAGACAACAGTTAGGAACACTGATATATGATAACAGAAAGCATAGGTACATACAGTAACTAGCCATGTCATCCAAATATTTAAGTGGAAACGTGTTTTTTACCCATTTCGACAGCAATATTCATCTGAATAACGTCTCTCTCCTAAACTCTGCAATTTTCAGCCATTGACAATAGGGAAAGAACAGACATACAGGCTTCTTTTTATATTTCAGTCCAAATCACATCAAGGTATAAACAGTGAGCCCACAGCACATCTCCAAGTCTTTTTCAAAGTAAGTCCTGCTGTTCCATTTCAAATACCCCGGGGTTATGGGTCATAATGCTGCTTTCCAGCTTCTGAACACGTTTATTCAGGCATCCTACTGTAAATAGGGGGAGATTCAACATCAAATATCTCTATTCCCCATGCTGGCCCTTTCGCCTGTTCTGAGTTGATGCGTGCTTTTGGCTAACAAAGTAATGTTTCTCCTCTTTGCTTACCAGTCTCTGAATACCAAGTGGCAAAATAATTGAGGCGAGTGTGCAGTGCAGTTCTCTTTGGTGTCACAATGCATTAACAGGACCTGGTATAAAATCATTGAGGTTGGCAAAATAACCAAAAGATAACATAAAGCCGATATATGTCAGGAAATTAAATCAGTGTAGCGTATGTTATGGCTCACGGCTCTTAGGCCATTAAAGGGGTAATAAATGTGTTATAAAGCTCTTACAAGCCCCTAAGGCCATTAAGGGCTGAGCTGCAGAGCTGTTTACGAGATTGTTTATTACAGACTAGGCTTATCATCATTTACCACGCAGAGGTGGCTAAAACCCACTCTATAAATAACAGATTCACAGGTAGCAGCCAAACAAGGATGCAACGACAGGAGTTGTAAGCCATGTCACAAGGGAAGGAGAGCACAGAGAAGAGGGCAGGGTGACTAGCAGGTGGTTTCATATTGGGTCTGTCCGCCCCATATGTTCCGTCCACTGCTGAGCTGACAGCTAGGGACACAATGTGTTGACCTGAGGGCCTGTTAGAAGCCTGCAAGTGGATAAATATAGAGCAGCGGGAGAGCCTAGGTGTCTTAAATGACATATCTAATGATGCTCATCCTCTGTGGCTTTCTGTGGACCTGAAGAGGCTCATGAGAACATTGTAAGGCAGCAGAGGTATCTGCTCATTCTTTAATGCAAACACCAGACAGCATCGTAATTCTGTCTTTCATGTGCTTCGATCGACCCCCC
>CAAKHB010003553.1:86959-99188 GCA_901007665.1 Aeoliscus strigatus
CCATCCTTCTCCATCAGTTACATACACAGTGTAAACATAAACAGCCCTATGCCTCATTTGGATTTGCGGTGAATGTTCCAGAATCATATTAAGCCCGTGCAGCTGTGTGTGTTCCATTTGCATATGAGAAAACGGTTTCAAAAGCCTTGTCTATAATGCATAAGAGCTTTTTAGGCTGTGTTTACTGCAACACTCTATTCCTTCTACTGACAACCCATGCATAGGTATGCATCATTTTGTGAGACATGCCGGTTCTGAATTATTCAGCCACTCATCTCTGCCACGGAGTCACAATTAACAAACACAAATGCACGTTCACATATAAAAAGACAGGGTGGTCTACAAGGATACTACAACAGCCCCCAATTCAGTTCCTTTGGAGAGAGTCTTACAACCCAGTCATCAGAATCTGTCAGATGGCTTTCTGTTCGCTAGGGCCCTTGTACTTAGCAGAGGATATGGAGTACACCATCAGTCCATTTAGAGGCTGCCTGCTCTGTGTACTTCAATGGGCCTTGAGTGTCAGAGCAAAAAAAAAAAAAAAGAAAAAAGAAATTTCCACATAAGACAAGCATATTCTCTGTACCGGTGCAATGTATAATTCACCACCTGTGATGTGTGTCTTAAACACTGTTGAAATATACATGGCGGCATATGCAAATCTGGCCGAGCTCTCATGCTGTACATGCTTACCAGACAACAAGGGAATAGCATGTCACGCAGACAATCCCTTCTGGACGCAGTCTGTATGTAGTACAGTATGTAGGCCTGTGTCCTGATGGAGATGTGTATGTTAGGCCTTACCTCTGCTGGGTACAATGCTGTCTAATGTTCTTCACCAAACACAGTTGCCTTTCAAAGAATATTAACCTTTTATGTACTATGATGGAAAAAAAAGACACTCTTGAGGGTTTTCTCACGTTGTCTCAGTGTTACTAAAACACACCCTTTGGTGGATGAGGCACTTGTCGATTCGAGGAGTGACCGGCTAATGATAGCCACATCAGCAAAGACAGCTCATCATCACGTTTATCTTTAAATTATTATCATGTTATTGCAGTTCAATGGAAGGTGGCATTGCTACCAAATATACAATAATTATTGTTGCGTTATTGAGAATTGAATGTTTTACAATACAGACAATTCGCAAACTGCAGCTTGGAAATTCACAGGATGTGCACTAGTGTGTGAATTTTTTAAGGGATATTGATGAGGGGGGAGGAGAGGGCAGATTGGCGGTGTCAGATTTTATAAATGAGGGAGGAAATGTCTTCATCCCAAGTTTTGTAACCCCCACCACTGTCTTTAGCAATCCCTCCCGATGTGTGTGTGTGTGTGTGTGTGTGTGTGTGTGTGTGTGTGTGTGTGTGTGTGTGTGTATGTGTGTGTACCAGGCGCTGGCTCAGTTCGATTCCCAGCAGTGTATATTTAACAGGGCCTTCCTGCCGAGCTGCCAGCCTGTCCCCCCTCCCTGACAGGACAACAGCCCAGCTGACGCCCCGACAGCCCTGCCAACACAACCCACGCCTTCGACCTACAATCTGCTCCCCTGATCCTGATGAAAGGAGGGTGGGGAGAAAGTAAAAAAAAAAGACAATACAGAAAAAAAGCTATAGTAACCTCCTTAAAAAGAATACACCTGTGTTTCCTGTACAACAACGGTCACAGTGAACTCCTGCACCAAACTACTACCCAGTTCAGCCACTGTTATTAGTTACGTTAACAGAAGTTTCTCCCATGAAAATAGCATCTAATTAGAATACGTACACAGAATACCAGACCATTTCATAAAACATAACATAATAACAAGGGAGCAAACAGACATTCACTTCCAGTAGGCTTCAGTCCTAATATTTATGTTGTTTATGTTTGTTTCATGCTAATCCTATTTAATATAACTTTACAATAATAAATTATTTATCAACCTATTTCCCTTTGTTTCATTTTCCTGCTGTTATTTCCTTTAAATTTGACCAGAATGCAGATGATCTAATTACACATGTGGCAGCTTGGGCATTCTTTTGTTTAAAAGCACAAATATGAGCGATGCGGTGCATACTTTCATTTGCACACACATTAATCAGGCCCTCAGTGAACATGTGCAGCTGCCAAAGTTGCGGTGTCAAAGGTGTTCGCTGGTGTCGAACAGCATGTTAACAGGATGTGTAATGCCATGCGCTAGTCCTGCGCTGCGATCAGGGCTCGGTGGCAGCACTACAGGCTACACTCGGTATCCAGAAGCGGTAATGTAGCTGCTCTGCTGGGCCAGTCTAATTACAGGAGAACAGCGTGCACCAGTCTGGGCCACCAAATGGCACCATATGTTTTCCCAGACTAAGCGACTAAATAAATGCCATTTACCCATTCAGGATGCACTGCGTCTGTGTCTGGGACGCAGTCACTCACACTCATACAAAACCATCCACACGCAAACATCCTTACCACCCACCTCCTCCACATAAACCTCAGCTGTGGGAGAGTTACACTGACAAAGCTTCCTGTTCGGTTTCAGCGTTCACAAATCCTTTAGTAGCTTCTCTCTCGAGCACAAGTACACTTTTGTTGCACACAAAAGGAGAATCACTAAAATCGTGGGTCATATCAGTGGAAACAATCACACAGGAGTTAGCCAGCTGTAGTTGTCGGCTCCTTTTTAAAACTACAACAGTAAAATAACTAAACCAGGTGTTCCCAAACTCTTTATATGCCTCCGAAGCAATAGAATTGTTTTTATTCTTTTAAGTCTCACATTCTTAGACAATATATTTTTCAGTATAGAAAAAGAAAGTAATACAAATCCTTTTTATAACCTTGTTTTTATAATTCTATTCATGATCTCACATTCCTGCCAGACTAAGGAACGACCTTATCTTGTGACAATAATATCATTTAGAAAGGCTGTGGAAGGCGCTGATGCTGACGCCTTGTTTTCATTTGGATTAAATTTCGACGTGCCAAACTCACTGGCAAAACTGCAATCACAGCGTCACTGATAACAACAACATGATTCTTTGTGGGTGCAAAAAGCTGACAACATTCGTACCATGACCTCTTTTTTTGGGTAGGGGGGGGCTCCCTGTATCATTACTAGATAGACGTATCACACATCATCAGTTTGTTAATGAGAACAGCCCACGCAAAGGCGCTCACAGATGCCTATCGAGGGCAGAAAACAAAAAGAGAGTGTAAGTAAATATGGACTGTAATTAGTATGACAAGGTTGAAAAAACAGATAACACGCCGTAGCAGCCTGAAGGCCGTCTCACTCGTACGTGCACAGGCGCAGTGAAGCTCACGCACGCACCAACACTTGACTATATACGCACACTGGGAACCAATCAAATGTTTTAATCAGCTTGCCAGAGCACATAATGAGGATCCACTAAGCCCCAGCTATCAGCTGCCATCGGCCATTTACTTGTGCCTTCAAAGAGCTGATTTTTCACTTCTTCTACAACCGACTTAACACAGTAGCTATCAAGAGGAAACACAGTATTGGCATGTGCAATAAAACCTGACAAGTGTAATTTATGTCAAGGCAAGTGGCATGCAGTGTATGTGCAGGAAAGCACCTTTATTCCAGTGGACAAGACAGTGCAGCCTTCTGGGAAAATATGTCAGGTGAATACGTCCTATTTGTCACCAGTTTGATTTATAACATGGAAATACTAGGAAATGGCCATCTCGGGCCTTAGCTTGACAGATTTTGATGTGCAGCGCCACATCCCATAAATCTGGTAATACAAGCAATAGCCTCCCATACCTTGCATACCCCAACTCGCTCCTCTGCTAACAGTATCAGATTTACCTCTCGCCTTCAGTGCACACACCTTGTGCACCTGGTGCAGTCAAACCTGCTGCATAGCACGAGGCAAACACATGAATCAGTCAAGTTTGTAACAGACAGACTAGTTGCTACACAACTGCAGGTATGTGTTCTTACTCAACAGTCCAGGTGTGTGTGAGAGAGTTGACTACGTGTGGGGTTGCACAGAGCGTATGCCGCTGGGCCTCCTGGTGCAGTTTGTGGCCTCCTGGCATAAACGTGACATCTGGGGAAAAGGACTTAAAGTTCCAGATCACCAGCTGGAGAAGTGACGTGAGGGACCTGTCCTTGTCCTTAAAGGTATAGAGGTCAGATGACTCCTTGTCCTTCAGATCTATTCTATCTATTCAGGTGCTTGATTGCTTATGTATGTACATCCATGATCAAGCACAGCTCTAATAACAGCTGGATCCTGTCAACCTGAAAGCAAGGACACTGCTAAAACTGTCAATGGAATTCCTTGTTTTATGTGTGGCACTGCAACAGCCAACAGTGTAATTTGTGTGAGAAAGATAGGTAGCGGAAATACTGCTGATAATTTCAAATATAAAGTCAGATGGTCAACGAGAATACACCTTTTTAAGGAGCTGCAGTTCATGTCGGTCCAAGATTGCAGCTTAACTGCAACATACAACGTCTGTAGCCAAACATCCAGTGCATCCTGCTGGAAAATAAATGACGACATTGGGCACCGCATTCTCGCAGGCAAAATTACAATTATTCTAATGCCAGCATGCCAGAACGCCGGTGCTACCTAATGCTGCTGTCAACCCAGGGGTTTAATTAGGTTGGCATGTGTGCCACTTATAATCACCTGCCATTACCAGCTCTGGCTGCATCTGCTTAGACGTCTGGCAGTGGCAGGTAGGCTTTGCATGTGTGTATAGGTGAGCAGCGGTGTTGGTTGTTGGGCTGGGGAGAGTATATCTTGGCAACAGAACATAGCCCTCAATCAACCTGAATGTGAAACACAAAGGATTCATTGGTGAACAATGTTTGAGAAAGCTTCCGCCGTACCTTTTATATACTATTGGATGAGACCGCTCTGAGTTTGTCTTGATTACGTGTTTTTTTAAAATAAACAATCAGTTTAATTTAATTCAATTTAATTTGTGGTACTTGGCCGGCCATCTTTAGAGATGCACTGTGATAAACAGAGCGGAGCAGGGCGTCATGGTGTCAAACTGCAATGTGAATCGAGCTACACCTCAGGCGGAATACATCACATTGTGATTTCATGAGAGCTTGAACAGGTGGAGGAAGAGGAAAAGTACTACAAGGCGGCAAGTGAATCAGCCCAAAACAGGTGAAATGGAAGTTAAAAGTGAATCTTCCATTCCCCCAGGTGCAGCAGTGGCTACCTCTAGGGCTGAAGGAGGATGAGGAACAGGGGAGGAAGAGACCCCCCCTCCCCAAGCCTGCCTCTTTTAGGATCTCGGATGGACCCCAGGCTGCATATTTGGTGTGTATACATACAGGCAGCTACTCTGTGGACTCCAGTATACAAGCAGCAGAACACATTCCCACCATCACAACAGCAGCTCGGTGCTCCTGATTCACCTACATCTGCTGCAGTACAATGGCTTTAACTATCCCTATTATTTCCAGAAAGTTCCCATTTAGCACTAAACCAAGGCTTCAATATTGTGCCGCCTCAAAAACATCTGTCGGGGACTTGTGTGGCTACACTAATTACAAATATCTGCAGTAATCCGGCACCGATAAGAGAGTCATTACTCCACCAGACATTTATCACTATGGGATTGATGACCCATTTCAGAGGGAGCCTTTGTACGGGGAAGTGAAATCGCTGATATCCCCTTTATCCTACATCACAGCTGAAACCATCCATTTGTCAGGAGGCAAGCTAGTTAGAATTGTAATTAACAGCTATGGACTTTGCCCCTAATAGAATTTTTGTGGAAACTGCAGATTGACACAGGAAGAGGGGGGGGGGGGTGGTGAGGTGTCTTTACTGTTTTCTTTTCTTCCTAATTGCCACTTGGAGTAGCTGTCTGTTGGGAAAAGTGCCACAGCAGCACTCCTGGTTCTCCAAACACCTAATTTCAGTATATTTGTTCGTATTCAGTTCAGTGAAATTCTAATTGAGCTACACAATGCATAGGTGAAACAGAAAACCTGGACGTCTCTGCTCACACGCGTAAGTTGTGTCTCTTCCCTGTCTGCTCCCAAACACACCCACACACACCCACATCAGCTTACACGGCGGAGCAGCAGATGATCACAGTAGGTAGGGACTAAAGGTCTGGCCACCTGCCGGCCATGTCCCGTCTCTGTAGCGGTAATGAACAGAGACAGCTTGGGGACCGCCATGTGAGGCCCCCCCCCCGCATCTCCCAGTCTCCCTGCTTTAGGGCAGAGCTGGGGGCCCTGAGGTGACAGGAACGCCAGAGATGTTCCATACACTGACAGGCAGGTCTTACCTGGCCAACCCGCTGTACACTTTGCCCCGGTATCACACACACACACACACACACACACACACACACACACACACACACACACACACACACACAACAATAAGGATCCTGTACAAAGGCAAGCATGTGTGAGTGCTGTGTAAATGTGCACACTGCTCACATGAGTTCATGTACATATCCAGATGCATCAAGCCGCTACCACACACACGTGCACGCACGCACACACACACACACCCTGACCTGGTGTAATTTCTCCAGAACACGGCTGGTGACAGGAGCAGCTGCGGCCGCTACGGCAGACAGATGAAATTTTCATAACTATCTCCTCCAACTTCCATCCTCACCTTCAGGATAATTTATGACCTGCCTGCCAGCCTTGAAGAGACAATATGCTTGCTATGAAATGAAGTGTTCCAGTGGTGTAGGTTATAATTAACAGAAGAGGGGAGAAAGATGTGTGTGCATATTCTGTGGTAGAAATCAGAGGGAACGAGCATGTGGCGCACATGTGTGTATGTGTATACAACACACACTGGACAGTTTGTTCCAAAGCGTAGCTAACAAAACAATTTCTGAGCATCTCATTTGAAGTTTGTCCATGTATTAAATTTGACCTGCAAACCCAAGTATTTATGCTATTTCTCTCACCTACCTAACCACATTTGGACACATTCGGTATAATAGTGTTGCCGTCCTAAATCAGTTTCAATGTAAATTTCTGTCCAACCAATTACAACCAGGATTTTAAGATGAGTTGTGGTGTATTTTGCCTGCACACCCTCCCATAATTCCATGTTACTAGCATTTTTTTCACATGCCTGCCACACATCCTAACCCAATCGTTCAATCAGCATCAGCTCTCTGGGATGTTGGGTTTGACCGCAAAGAATGTCCTCGTTTTCTTGACTACCAGTAAAACAGGAGCAAGCCCAGTCCCTCTCCCCCTCTCTTGACCACATTTTCTTTTCCAAACACAAATCTTGTTTCCGTATTAAAAATAAAAAAAAAATAAAAAAACAGACCTTAAAGGGCAAAGGTGTCTGCAACAAGTGTGTTTAAATGTCTGTGAGACGTTCAACATTTTATATTTTATACACATCACACTGCCATGCTCTTATAGTGTGATGCATCATTATAAAATGACCACATTTAATTGGGTGAATCAGTCACGTAGAGAGAAGGAAATGAACAAAGACAGCGATCTGTGAAGCAGATTCCTTTCATTCCCCGCCAAACCACAGAATGAGGAAGATATGCACCTGGGATGCTAATTATTACTGACTTGTTTATGGATGAAAACAGTAAGTGCATATTTACACTGCTTGAGCGTGTTTGTACAGTAAGTGGAAGGTGAAGGCGTCATCAGAATATCTTGTTCAGAGCACATTCCTGAAAATGTAAGACAAGCTGTGCTGTACTTTCAAGCCTGGGAGCTAACTAGTTTGGGAAGACGATTGCTACAGGAACAGCAGCTGTGAGGTTCTGCTGAGGTCAGGACGTGTCATGCATAACTGACTTATTGCTAAACAGGGCGGGTGCAGAGTAGAATTCATAATTTATGAAGAACGGCACACCAACACACACCTCACAGACACCCCGGCCCGACTCGATCTCGCTGCACGCATGTATCTGCACTTAGGGACCACACAGACATGTTTTCGATAAAGACAGACAAATTAGATGACAGCATTTTAGGCTAACCATTGGGCTTGCGCAAATTACAGGCAGGCCGGTGATGAAAGAGACAGATGACAAGCCCTTATTTGTTTTCTCCTCCAGTGGCCAAAAACCAAATAAACACTGGGATGCCAATGACGGCAAAAGACCGTTTACACAGAAAAAGACGCACACACAACATGGGTGTGGGTGACTCACACCAGCTGCACACAGGTGTTTGCCCACTCATGGAGTGAACAATTCCCTGGGGTAAAATGAAATAAGGGCACAGCCACAGAACTTTGTGGTAACTACCGCCAATGAAAACTCGTCTGGTCTGTTCCTCCTGTGATTCGAGGTGGTGCCACTGCCTGGGAGGGCTGTTGAACCTTTTGCCTCGGGCTGCAAAGCCAGCCTAAATTCCATGCCAACTGTAGTCATAACCTACTGTTTGAATGCTGGTGACCTAAATGTAATACCCTACTTCAAAAATTCTGTTTCACTGATATCGGTCCATCACTGACGTGATGACAACTGAACAGAAGACGTATTCGCTCCAGGCCTATGAGAACCTGCAAACCTGAAGAACCCATTTCTGCATCTTTACGGCCACATCAGACGAGGTTGTGCTCTGTCCACCCTTACTGTGGACACCAACAATCTTTCCAACTCCCATCTGGGACAGGGGACATCTATTGTGTCTGTGTCTTTGCCCCCCCTCAGCCCAAATGGGGTTGGGATCTGACTTAGGACAAAAGAAATGTCACCACTTCTGGAATGAAGTGCCAGCCCATGAAGGTCTCTTTCCTCCTTTGGCTGATTCTCTCTGCCTCCCCTTTGGGGTGAAACTGGTAGCAAACAACACTGGAGGGGTCAACCCCAGCTGGGCACAACTTCAGCCTTGTCTCCCTGGCCCCTGCTGGCCCCTGGTGACCCTTGTTTTTGATGACAGACTGGGCCTTTTGTGTAAAAGAGTCCTGTCCAGGTGAGGACAAGAGAAGATAACAATGGCAGGAAACATAAAGCTGATGGAGGCTAGAAGACAGACCTGCGGGGTCAAGGGTCAAGCTGGACAGCTGAGTGATGAGTGCAGCTGTGAACATGTGGACCTCCTTCTCTGTCCTTTAGCCATGTCAGCTGATGGAGCCTTTGCCTTGGAATAAAGACCTCACAGACTGAACAACTTGAAAAGACATTAGAAATGGGAAACTTGTGTACTATGTCACCGATTCTGAGAGCTGGCGCCCTCATTTCTACATGTGAGTAATGCAATGAGATATCAGCAAATAAGATTGCATGAACATGTAGCAACCACATCTATTAAATAAAAGACACCATTAATAATAATGCCACACATAAGTTGTCGTCCTTGAGAGAGAAAAAAAGGCCCCACAAGTCAGGTTTATTTGTGCAGTGCAATATCTAAATGAATATACATGACTATTATTTATTTCATCCTTGGCTGCCTCTTCTGGCTGCCAAATTGCAGCAAACCTTTTTGTCAGTAGCACCCTTGTTGTCAACCTTTCTCACCTCTCCAATCTAAGGAGGAGAGATGAAAAATGCTATTTTAAAACGACTCAACAATGAGCCTCCACGATGCAACGACATTGTGATTCACACATTCTGATCCAAATGTTTCCCAAGCCAAAGGTCATTTGCTGTCTGCTCTCCTGCCGGCCCCCACTGAGGGACTGGGGATGAGGTTTGCCAAGTCAGGCACAACCCCTGCTTGGTTCATAAACACCTCCGCCTCTCACCCCGCCTCTGTTCTTCTGCAGTGAGGTGAGCTGGGTTTGCACTCTGTTAATCTTTCACTACTGGCCTGCACGTCTTTAGACTGGCCTGCTGCAGAACAGTGGAGAGGAATGAAATAAGGGTAGTAAAGGACAAGACTGGATAAAAGAGCAGGAAGAAAAAGCTATAGAGAGGGCCAGATGGGCACCTTCACAGTCCATTTATCAAACCCAATGTGGCCCTCCCCTCCCCTCCCTGCTGCTCTCATGTCCTAAACCCCCATGTAATTCTGTAATGATTTTCATTATCATATAATGACCTTACAAAGGCTACAGCAGTTTGCATGGTCAGTACAAAACTCGCAGCTGTTCCCTTCAGTGTTTGCTCGCCGTCTGTGACAGAGCTTTTTGATTTGTTATTTTGCTGTCTTGTTGGAGAAGACTGCTAGGCTTCAGAGGGTCAGCGCGAGGTTACCGCTCCAACAAGGTCCAAAGATATAATTTGGGACAGAGACACAACGAGTAACAACAAAAGTCAGCACTTTCATTTTGTGTAAAAGTACCTCCAGTGTTCATCACAGAATTGTTATATGCCGATTGGCATCTTTAAAGCCCACTAATTTGAGGAAACTTAAATGTGTATTTCCTTTCCATTCTGGGGATTATACCGCCGCTATGGCACATAATAATTCATCTATGTCCAGAGCATTCATGGGGCATTTACCAAAGGGACACAGAGGGCAGCATCTATCAAGGAAATTCACCATGTGCATTGGGAAAACCTAGTTACCAGAAAAGCCCATAAGAATAAAAAGATCTCATAACTTTGTTGGCTCAGAGTGAATGGATGGACTGCGCCTGCTGGCAGGGTGAGCCGAGGCATCACTCACTCTGAGTGCCTGAGTTGTGAAGAACCACTGGTCACTGGGTGCAATTTTTCTTTCCTTCCTTCATGCTTGTGCTAAAAATGCCCAAGAGGCGAAAAAAAATCACAGTTTGCAGGCCTGCGTTCCAGTGCATGGAGCGCAGCTTTAACTGGTGTTTCAGAAACAAAAGTCAGCGTGAAACTTAATCAATCAGTGCTGGTTGTTTATGTTTATGTCCCTCTGGCCAGGGTCATCAATCATGTTTTTTTTCACTGCCTTTTGTGCTGAATAAAAAGAAACCTCAGAAATAAGAGGGAGTATTATATTAAAAGCCTGCCTGTTGCATATTGTATGGAAATCGAATTAGGGAAGCCCTACATTTAAAAAAAAAAACAGCTAAATGAATTGGTAAATGAATTTCAAATATTCCACTGTGGTGAGTGCCTTGATGAAACCAAATAAAGGTCTGATGGATGTGTGTGGCTGTTTTGTGTAATATACAATATACTCAATTCCAAAGAATTACTTTACCACCCTCACAAAGGAATATAAACTTCTTCTTCCACCACAAAGAACTCATCCGCCTCAAATCTCCAATCAGTGCCAGTACGTCTCACTTAACATTTCACCTGGCCATGTGTTTAGTTTTGTGTAAATGCTATCTGTTGACAGCCACTTGAAAGGGTGACCTCTGTCTTTTTGTAAGAGGGGCAGCAGTCAGTTGGGGACGGATATTTAATGTGTGTGAAAGGGGGGAGGAGATACCGGGAGCAGCTGGAGTTCAAACATATTGTGTGGGATGCTCGCCCTCCTTGAAAACTAATCTAATCAGTCTTTCATTGCTGATTGAGTAAACGTCTGTCGGCCCCGTTGACAAGGACTGAGCATTTCCTGTCCTGGTCTGTGATAACGCATGTCCAGGGTGGGCTGAGCCAAGTTTACAGAAATAAGGTGGTAACATTGCATTGTGGGTGGTAAGGAGGACGGGGATGATGGTCGACGATGCTGATGTCTGGCTGGGGGGTGGGTGTGGCAGGATGGTTTCTAGCTTTCAGCACCTGCAGCTGGAATGCACTATCAGACGCAGCCTCATGACTTCAGAGTTGCAGGACGGTGGGCGTCGACACAGCAAAGGAAGGTGTGTGGAAACAGCTTGTTTACAAGGCTCATCTGGACGGGGCAGAGTTAAGGGTCAACTAGAGGGGAGAACTCAAAACAGACGGCACTGTGAAAAGACAAGGGCAGCAACACCAACGTTTACGTATACTGGACCGAGGATCGGATGGTGCTACGGTTTGCTTATAGAGTCTTTCCGCTGCAAACTTTAAACTTTTGAAGTCACTGGAACATATCTGCCCTCTGATGTTTGCGTCTGTGGCACTGAGGTCAAACCTACTGACAGAGACAATAAGCAGGGAATCCTATGTGATCTGACTGATGTATGCATGCAAGTGTTTGTCATTGTTAAGAGCTGCGGTTCGATCGGCTAAGAGAAAGAGCAGTTAAAATAACACAGAACTTTCTGTGAGTGAGTGTGTGTGAGGCCCTCCTTTATCTGAATGAATGACGTCTAATCCCTGCGCTCTCTGCCCTTATCTGGAAGGAAGGAAGTGAATGGCGTTATCCAAGACACACGTGTCGTTGTGATAGCTGTGATAGCTGCCAGGCCCAAGGACCACAAACAAACACCCAAACTGTGTGTGT
>CAAKHB010003555.1:2735-22320 GCA_901007665.1 Aeoliscus strigatus
GGGGGGGGGGGGGGGGGGTGAAATGAGAAATGAGGAAGCGGATGAGGAGACAAATAGTTTTTATCCGTCATGTGTCGTCCTACCTCTCCTGGTGTCACGGAGGGATCGCTGACGCTGATGAAGTAGGCGGGGATGCGGTGACCCCACCACAGCTGTCGAGAGATACACCAATCCCTGAGGGGAAGACAACACTTTGACCCTTTGGTGCAGTCAGAGTCGGAATCAGAGTTGTTCGTCTGAGCTGACAGGAAGCTGCCAAATGGAATGTGTTTACTGTTTTTGTGGCCTTTAGGGTTGTTTGTTGATTTCAGTGCTGTTGTATGTGTCGTCCCTGGGTTTGCGGTACAGTTGCATGTGGACCAACCAGGTCATGAGTCGTTAACCAACCAGGAGTGAGCAGGTTTTCTCTGATTTGAAAAGTGGGTCACAAACTAGTTTGTGAATTACATCACAGCGAGTTACGAGCTCAGACGTACACTGCAAACAGAACACCTCAAGAGGCGACTCTCAAAATGTGCAATGCTGCCCCCTGGTGGGGCTCGTGGGTGCTACATACAGACGTCTCTTCTTTCCGTAGTGTTGTCTGAAAGAACGAATCTTTGGGATGATGTCATTTAGTTATGAATTCAGTACTTCAGGAAGAGTCACTGAAGGGATCAGCGGGGTGAGTCGGGGCACTGAACCGGTGAATGAATCTTGTGAACAAATCTTTTTACTGAACGGATCCTCCTGATTCAGTAGACCTAAAAGAACTGTCCTGCCCATCGCTAGTGTTCGGCGTCACCCTGCAGAGGACCAGTTACCGTATGTTATCCATCCAGTTGAACCACGTCTTCAGGTGGTGATCGGGGATGATTTTCAGCCGTCCCTCTCGGACAGCGTCAGCCGCCTGCTTGCCCATGTCTCTGCAGTTCACGTACCACTGCGGCTTCAGCAGGGGCTCCACGATGTCCTTGGACCGACTGATCGGGTGCACACAGACAGACGGGCCTTAAAGGTGGAAAACACGGCAAACTCCAGCGGCGCCCACAGCTGAAGCTCACCTGCAGACGGGCACGACCATGGGGTTGTCTCTGATGTCTTTGAACTGGCCTCTGTCCTTCAGAGCCTGGAGAACGGCCTTCCTGGCTTCGAACCGCCTCATACCCTGCAGAGACAGAAGGAATATGTTAAAAACAGCAGCCGATGACGCAAGGAGGAGGAAGAAGCCTGACTGTCAGTGTCACAGTGGAAACACACACACACGCGCGCACACACACACACACACTGCAGGGGGAAGGACGCTAATGAGACGATACCAGGAAGGGAGGGGGCACGTTAATGAGCAGGCCATTCTCATCCAAGATGTTGATGAAGGCCAGATTGTGTCTCTCTCCGACATCGTAGTCATTATGGTCATGGGCGGGGGTGATCTTGACAGCGCCTGAACAGAAAATAGCACAGAGAGACGTGAGGTGGGAAAAAGGGAGCAGCCGTAACGAGGGAAGCGGCCTCACTTAACGACTTGTTATCATTCCTTAGTTGCGACACCCTGCGGACGACGGGAGGCTCCTTTACCTGTTCCAAAGCTCATGTCCACAAAGTCATCGAAGACGATAGGCATCTTGCGCTCACAGAAGGGGTGCGACACGGTTTTCCCCTTCAGATGCTGGTATCTGGGGTCGGCAGGGTGGACGGCGACGGCCGTGTCGCCCAGCATCGTCTCAATACGGGTCGTGGCCACGACCACCTCCTCGTCTGCCGGACACCAAGAGGTTTTAACATCAGCAGCACTTCTCAGTCTAAATATCGTCCTGTGGACGGGCTCACGTACCTGATCCGTCTACCTGGTACGCAAACGACACCAGCACTCCAAACTCGACTTTGTCTTTGTAACCAGGCACCGGCAGCAGCGTTCGTCCAGTCAGCTCCTTCTTATCCACCTGAACGCCGTCACGTGTTAAACCAAGAGTCACCAACTGGTGGCATTCAGAATCAAGCACCAGCTCTAACTCTGGAATCAATAATCCCCAGAGACGTCGACATCCCTCTGGGCATAAATCAAGTATTTCCCATTCAGATCTGACCCATTTTCAACATTTATGTGGGGACACGATATCAGACTCATGAGTCCGCAACAAGATAGCATCCACAAAAGTACAACTGCTGTTTCCTCGGTAACTTGCCTCTATGTCAGAGATGGCGGAGTTGAGTGAGCAGGACCAGTTGACCAGCCTCTTGCTCCTGTAGATCACTCCTTCATCGTGCATGCGGATGAAGGCCTCTTGAACGGCGTAGGAAAGTTTCTGGACAAAGACGTAACAACAGAAACGTGAGGCTGGTTTCTCGGTCGAGTAGGTGAAGCAGTCCGAGATGATCTACTCACAGGGTCCATGGTGAAACAGGCTCTGTCCCAATCCAGAGAGGAGCCCAGCTTCTTCAGCTGGTGGTAGATTCGATCTCCCTTTCTAACGATGCAAAGCGGGTGACGTTGGAACTGTGTCTTCGATGTTTGAATTCAGATCCTTCTTTTTCTCCCCACTTACTCGTTCTTCCATTTCCAGACCTCCTGGATGAACTTGTCTCTGCCCAGGTCGTGGCGGCTCATGCCTCTCTCCCTCATCAGCTTCTTTTCCACCACCACCTGGGTGGCGATGCCAGCGTGGTCGCAGCCCGGGTTCCACAGGGTGGTCTCACCCCGCATCCTGTGCCTGGACAGAGAGACGGGAGACGTCAAACGCTGACGGCGGAGGGTCTGCAGCGGCGCCTTGCCTGCAGGATACGGCGTAGCTTGACATGCACCTCTCCAGAAATGGAGCTACATGGCAACAACTGTGATTGGACCGTTAGCGTCAGGTGACTTTCCCAGTGACTTTTGACCAAAAAACAGAGTGGGAAATGATGTTGATGTCTTGTTGGAGTTGCTTGTTTATACTCACCATCGCGTCAGACAGTCCTGGATGGCGTTGGTGAGAGCGTGACCCAGGTGAAGCGATCCGGTCACATTTGGTGGAGGGATACACATCATGAAGATGCCACGAGGGTTTTTCTCACTGATACTCTTCCTCTGTGGAGAACAAACACAGTGGGGGGGGGCACATTTACCAGCTGCTTTGAGAAATATGTGAACGTGAAAGGGAGAGATTTTCGTACCCCATACTCAGGTTTAAAGAACCCCTGCTTCTCCCACCATGGATACCACGCAGCTTCCACATACTGAGGACTGTAGGAGTCAGGCAGCGGACTGAGGACATCTGACAGCAGAGAGGGGGAACGTTTCAATCAGCTTTGCGGAATAGAATCATCTTCTCATTTTCATTATTGTGATTACTGTCGTGTGAAATATCATCATCATCATCTTTTATTTTGTCATTACATATCATGTGTAAAAAAAATACAGATTGTGACATTTAAGCCTGAAAGTTGATTTTCTTTTCTCCTCTGTGTGCACAAGTAGCAGATGCTGAGTGTTTTTGTTGCCGCTGCCTCCCTCTGTGGGTAATGTTATAGGCGCATTGTAAAAACAAACTTCGCTGACGAAGGACCTTTTTTCTCCCCACTTGGAGTCGGGATGTTGTATGTGATCACACCCAACTCCTTCTTCTCAGGTTTGGCTTTTTTCTGAAAAGAAACAAAGATGAGTGAAACAGCTTCTGATGACGTGATGTCTGTTGAATTGCATGTAAACACCTCTGATGGCGGCTGAGTCTTTTTCTTTGCCTCCATTTCCTTCTTCTGCTGGAACTTTTCAAGCTTCTCCCTTTTCTTAGCCTCCTTCTTGAGCTGCGCCTCGGTCTTCGGTGGTCCTGATGAGGGAAACAAAAAGGATGTTAAAACTTGTTTATATGCAGGAAATGAAAAAAAACGATCATGAACTTTCCTGACCGTTAGCTGTGACATCAGCAGGAGCAGCTGTGACATCAGCGGGAGCGGCTGTGACATCAGCGGGAGCGGCTGTGACATCAGCGGGAGCGGCACCGTTGACGGCACCGTTAGTCGTCGCTGTGACCGGCACCATCTTCTCACACAGGACGATCTTTCCCAGAACCTTCAGAAACTGTGGCTGATTCACGCACGTGGTGAACCACCTGGTAACATTGGTCAGGACCGTCCTGTCCGATGGCTCCAAAACCTACATGTAAAAGGGATGACAAAAATAAGCCGGAGAAAATAAAGATGTGAAAGTATCTTCTAAATAGTCAGGCTGAGATAAGCTACGTACATATTTGAAAGGTAAAAGAACGGCTGTAACTACAGCCATATCAGCCAGGGTGATGCTCTCCCCCACGAGGAAAGTTCTTGGTTCCAGTGCCCGATCGAGAACCTTCAGGACACGCAACAGCTCTGCACGGGACCTATTGTGGAACTGAGAAAGCGTAACGTCATTGTTAGATAAAACGCCACAGGAACTGCTCCAAATAAGTTTGGAGAAACCCGTTGCCTCTGCTCACCTTATCTAGTTGCATCACCCCCATCAGTGGGAAGACCACAGCACAGGACACTGGGGTGAGCTCATTGTCAGCAAAGCTGAGCCACTGCCACACCTGGCTCTGCTGCTTCGCATCCACACCAGCCTTCTTCCCCAGAGAGGCCAAGTACCAGGCTACAGCGCTGGCCCCGCTCAGGACGGAATCACCGTCCCCAGGACCCAGCACCAGTGTGGGTCTGGAGCGTGCGTTCAGAGATGCAGGAGGGTCCTCAGTGATGGTCTGCGAGCACGCGGAGGGACACACCTCTGCAGCGATGAGAGCCAGAAGGCTCCTGAAGTCATCTGGGTGAGGAGACACGTAGAGGGTGGCCATCCCTGGAGGAGACACACAAACAATGTACCTGCCTTTCACTTCTTTCATTCATTCATTCATTCATTCATTCATTCAGTTTATAACGGAGTACTTAACAGTTTTAACCTGTGAATCGAACTGGTGATTGTGACGTGTACATATTTCTCATATCATCTTAAACAACCACAAACTAGAACATCCAGACAGGAGATAATTACTTGAGAATAGTAACCAATCAGGTTCAACCACATTAAAGCCAACCCTTCCTGCATTTAAATCCATGCTTTAATTCCTGTTGTGTGTGTTATTATTCTGCTTTCCCTACTGTTGCTTAATGTGACCTTCTATTTAATGCTATGTGTATACAATTCCTTCTCTAGTGTTCTATATATAAAGCTCTTCTTGGAAAGGTGGCATGCAAACAACCCGTTTTAGTAACTTGTGCATCACACACACAAAAGCTGGCTTTGTTCGTCGCGCTGCTCGTTTAAACTGAAGCCCGAACACCTGTCAAAGGTTGACCAGAAGTCGAGGCTAGTTGGCGTTAGCCGAGCCGGCTAACAGTAAACTGAGTTGCTGTAACACCTCCGTGTTCCACGTTCCGCTCACAGAGACAGCGGTTGTTTTTAAACTCCTCCACAAGTTTAATTCGGGATATGTAGTCGTAAATTGAATTCCCAAAACGTAGCGCATACCTTTGAATGTAACAGAAAGAGACGTCAGCTTGTCAGTGTACAGCACATGAGTCCTCCCCGCCACTCTGTCACGTCTGATGCAACGCGACGAGACTTCCCAATCATGACTTCCGGGTTTAAGTCGCCGCTTCCGGAATAGAACGGAAGTGAGTGAATTGGAATAATAGTAGGAGTACAGGGAACAACAACAACAACAACAACAACAACAACAACAGTAATAATAAATTGAGGCCGATAGATAGATAGATAGATAGATAGATAGATAGATAGATAGATAGATAGATAGATAGATAGATAGATAGATAGATAGATAGATAGATAGATAGATAGATAGATAGATAGATAGATAGATAGATAGATAGATAGATAGATATGGATATTGACATAAATGACAGAAGAAATTCTTTTTTTCAAACATACACAGAATGAAAGTGCACAGTAGGTGAACATTCTCTTTTATTCAGATACGCTTAAGCAAACATCACAGTCATCACAGTTATTGTTCTCTTGTACACAGTGTTTCTCGTAAACCAACTCGCACGCACAGCAGATTCCTTTGGACAGACAAGTGTAAAATGTATTTAAAAACATATCACCGACCTTCTGAAAAAACAAAGGCATATCAAATGACATCAGGTAGGTTTCCCTTCCATTAGAGTTCATTGCAAAAACAGGAAAGAAATTCACTCTTAATATGGATAAACAATAAACGCATATATTTAATTTAATTTTTATGTTCATTTCACTTTTCCATTCATGAATTGATTTAACTAATTTTTAATTAACTAAGTTTTAACAAACTAAGTTTTTACAAATGAACTCTGAAATACATTCACAAACCAGAACTGGGAGGAAGAAATCGCTCTCCTTCAGTCAGAATCCCGTCCAAAACCCTCGCCCACTGCACCAAGGACCATGTCCACCACCCCCATTATTAGCCCCCCTCCCAGCCTGAACACATTGCCCACCCCTGTTGCACTTCTCCATGCCAGACGCCCCAAACCTCCCCCTACAGCCCCTGCCTGCCCCCCCATCTCTGTCACCACTGTTTCCACGTATCCCCCACTCTGCTCCCACAGCCGTCCTCCAAACAACTTGGTGACCCACCAGGCATTGTCCAGCGTGTCCCCAAATATCCCCACTGTGTCCCCAGCGAGCGTCCCCATGCCGGTGACCCCCGTGTGGCAGCTGTTCACAAGCTCCCCCAGCATGGAGGAGGTGCAGTGGTAGACACTGAGGAAGAAGGTTTCCCCGACACCCAGCAGAGTTTCTGCAGCTGAGCCCAGCCAGGACAACAGGTCAGAGGTCAGGAGGTGGAGCAGGGAGACGGTCTCTCCAGGCAGGGCAGAGAGAACGCCAAGGTCTTCCTGAAGAACGTAGGTCACCTGGGTCGAGGACAAACGTGAGTTAAACCAGGAAAGCACTGAAGCCGGCTCTCCTCTGGACACACCTCATTCCTCATGCTGGGAGGTGCAGTGCAGCGTTACAACGCCTATCAAAGATGAATCGTGAATATAACTGCAAGCAGTTATCTATCTTCTCTCTTTGGAGTTTAACTCTACCTGGTCAGCATCCGTGATGGGCTTCATGATACTTAGGGTGTGTTTCAGACACACACACTTTCATGTTAAATCCACTGTCTGCTGGGTTAAGGGCGTGGTTGTCTGTCCTTCATGTCGTCAACTCAGCACAGGGCTACATGAAGGACAGACAAGCGTTCACACCTATGGGTAATTCAGGGTAGCCAATTAACCTCAGCATGCTTTAGGAGCTGGGAGGAAGCCAGAGAACCTGGAGAGAACCCACACAGACACAGGGAGAACATGCAAACTCCAAACAGAAAGACCTGCCGGATCAGGAATTTGGAGACAGTGCTATCCACTGCCCCACCGTGTCACTAACTTAATTTTACATGAGTATTTAACCTAAGGAACCTGTGACTCTGGAGCAGGGTCTGGACTGTACTTCCTCCCACTCCAAGAGGACCAAATATCCTGGATAGATGTTGTTTCCATTGTTGCACTGTGTAGCTCTTCACCCAAGCCTTTATGGCCTAATTTACAAGCAGCCACCAGGGGGCGATCCAGATCCTTGTTGTGCTCTGAAGGAGCTTTCTTCACTTTTGGCATAACGACCCTTAGTGGTGCTTATAATACACAAATAACTCGGTGGTGTGTTTCACCTGTCCGGGGAAGTCTGTGATCCTGGAGATCACTGGTCGTAGTGGAGCTGTCACGATGGAGAAGGCGGTGGAGAGGACGTAAACTACAACGCCGCCAGACTTTGTTTCTTCCGTCACGGCTTCGTCTGTGGACTCCGAGGCCTCTGAATGTGTCACATCACGCCTCGGTTCTCCGCTGCTTTCCAAAGCCCCTTCTGGCGTCATGTCATCCGCCGGAGCATCACGAGCAGCCACCGGTTCCCCAGCAGCTGGTTCCTCTCTCTGTTTGACGTATGTGTTTGAATCCTGGGTAACAGTGTCAAAGCCTTCCCCGGCTCGTTCATTGTCCCCAGTCTGACCTGGATCTCCCCTTGTAAAATCTGCTGCTAACACATCTATGTTTTCGGGCTGTTCGTTACTGTGCGGACCAACTCCACTGGTCTCTCCATCGACTCCTGTGCAGCCTTCGTAGAACAGCCCTGACACCCCCAGCTTCTCCTCCAGCTCCCCCAGAGTCACTTGCCGTTCCCTTTCGGCGTTCTCACTGATGAACCCCAGACTGAAGCCACCGTTCCCCTCTGGGGTCGAGCAGCACACCGCAGACCACAGCGGCCTCTTGTGACACTCCTCGCCCCCGTCCTCTGTGGCCCCAGGTGCTCCCACCCCAGTCAGGATGTAGAGTTCACCACCTGAAGAGCTGCACGGGGGAAGGATGTTTGAACGGACCAGTGCTGTGACTGTTGAATCCCAGCTTTGAAGAGGGGAGTCTGCAGGTGAAACAGGATGAGATGGATCTGCGGCTCCTCTCAGAAGAGCTGGAACTGCTCCTTTAAGGTTTTCTTCTTCCTCTGCCTGTATAAAACAAATCAATGATTTCAGTGTGAGTGCACTGGACGACTAAGAAAGTACACACAGCTACACCCAGCAGTGATACCATGGATACTTCAGTGTTTCATCCAGAGGTCCAAAAGCTTTTGAAGTTGATATGAAAAGGCTCTTGTCCATTTCTGTTTTTTTTCCATTTCTAAAAGCACGGACCGTTTACCGCTTTGTGCCATCTTTTTATTTTTTTGTGGTAAAAGCCATGATGATGCGTCCTTACCACAAGCTCTCCCCCCTCCTGGCCCTGCCTCTCAGTCCATCCAGGGCTGAGGTGGAAGGCAAAGAAGACATCCGCGCCACAGTTTGGGTCGTGAAGAGAGGCAAAGCCCCGTCCCCCAGGGGCACGCTGACACAGGGGGCGCAGCAGTGGCCCTGCAGAGAATCCCAGAGGAGGCGTCTGTCTGTAGAAGCAGTGGCTGCAGAGGGTGAAGCCTGCCTGGGAGTTGTCCTCAGCTGGAAGAGACAGGCCTGGGCCCAGCACTGCCAGCAGGCAGACAGCCGCAGCAGGACACAGCATGATGGTGGTGGTGAGCTCAGCAAATCCCTTCCTCTCTCCCCTTACGCGCTCATACAGAGCAAGAGGCTTATAAATTATCCAGTGTTTCTTCTAGATGGAAAAAGATAAGGTGGCCGAGGTAGGCCAGCTGATGATGGCTTTTCTCACTTGCTCCTTTTGCTCTCCTGCAGACTGCCTCCAACCATGTCTGGGCTGTTAATGCCAGCTGTGCTCTGAGTAAATCTGTGTTGCAGGCACAATCTTGCTTACTCCTTCATTTCCTTTCCCTTGACAACCTCGCCCCCCTCCCTCGCCACCCTCTGTCAGTTCCACCCTCCTGGACTCTCCCTCTCACTGTACCTCCACCTCTCCCCTCCCTCCTCTTATACTCACTATGGTTACACCTTTCACTACCACTGCCGTTGGGTACACGAGCCCACACCCACTCGCAGATGTCAATTACCTGTAAGTCTGCATTCCCACACAATGGCCATTAGTCACCTCACTGAGACTCTTGTCATCCTTTTCTTCGCTAAAACCACTCCTGAAAGTGCTGAATCAAGTCGAACAGGTGCTTCCAAATCAGTCCAAGACTTCTCCAAAGAGCCTCAAACGTGAGCGGTTCAACCCAACAACTCATGACACTTTGGTCCTGCTCACCCACAGCAGTCCTCTCAGTTTTCATGGGTGGCAGATAACATCTTTCTTTGGAAATTCACCCGTTGAGACATGATGTGACGTGTCTAATGAAGCCACTCTGCTAACCTTGTACTGTGCATTCATAAGAAGGAGCAGAATCTATCTTGTTCTGTTTTTTTTCCTGAGAAGTGGAATCCAGCCAGACTGCTTTGGTGTTCCTTAAGAGGTACAGCCAACATGAGCCAAATGTACCCCAGGGCCTATTTCTCTTCAGAGAGGTCACACAAAACCATCCACACTTAAAAAAAAAGGGTTTAAAGCTTTTCGTGATCAAAGTTCAAGTGTGGTGAAAGTTTGCATGAGTCCAGCAGAAAATAACGTCACACCTCTGGGACGGACCAACAAACTCTGGAATGAAGGTTAGAGGGTGTGACATTTTGGGTTTGGCAATAAATCTACAGGAAGTGTTTAATGCATAATGGATGAATGAAACTACAACAAAACACAAAATGTGACAGACAATTTCACAGGCACATTTAATAGGTAAGGAGAAACCTTTGACTTTTGTTAAATAATAAACTTGCAGATGTCAAAAGTGTCTGCAGCCAAGAACATTTTAAACCTTTAAATATCTGTATCACACACACACACACACACATACATTTAATTGATGACAGCATTTTTACAATACAAGCTCACTGATTTTGGTTCAACAATAATTGTTTTTTTGTGACTACCTTAAGACCTGGAACACAAATATGACATGCAGGCAACACCAGCGCGTCACAGCTGACTCTGTCAGACAAAAGTCTCTGTTTGACTCTGTCAGACAAACTACATTTCTCCATATTGTTTTGACAGTGATGCTGCAGGTAGGAAACCCCCCACAGGGGGGAGCTCTTCTTAAAGGCTAAACAAAGCAAAACAAAAAAACACTGTTCGGTTCTCCCTCAGACAAAATCAACATCTACATTCAACGTTAGCAGTTAGCGCTCACTCATTAGGAATATCAATAACTAGTTCGGCCTCATCTCCCTCCCCTCTGTCGTCATCTCCTCTGTCGCTGTCTCCGTCGCTGTCCCCCTCCTCCTCAGCAGCGTCGCCACTCAGCATCTGCCGGGGAACCCAGCTGAAGGGGCCGCTGGCGGCCGAGGTGGCCGTGGGAGCTGATGGGTAATTAGCCGCCAGCGGGGCAACGACCTGCCAGAGGTGCGGATTGACAAAACAAATGTTAAGACTTGGGCCAAGAGAGTGTCTGAGACGTGTTGGCTGGATGAGGGGGGCGAATTGGTGGCGGAACACACAGTAAATCAAATCATGCAACTCTTAAAAAACACAACGTACAGCAGTGACTCCTGTCAGCACGCCCGACAACAAATCTTTTTGACAAATCCACTGCAGACTCTTTGATTCCCCCTTTTCCTCTCTCACCTTCCCCGAAGTCTCTTTCTTGTTTTTTGGTGCCTTTGTTTTTCTCTCTTTCTTCACTCGTTCAGCTGGGGGAGCCAAATACTCTGGTGGGAAGGGCATCTGCCCAACACACATGCAAGCCCCGATAGGTAGTATACCAGACAGGAAAACACACACACACACACACACACAGGAGAATGAACAATGCCAACAGACAGTGAAGCCCATATCAACAAAAATAAACAAAGACAGAGATAAAACAGACTCATGAATTAAATGACAAAAACAGTCAAATTATAGAAATAATAACACATCAACGGGTTCAATGGGGAGGAGATGGTACTGGAGGTAATGTTACTGCTCCTGGCTGGAAAGGGAGAAGAAACACTCACAGTGTTGAGGTAAGGTCCTGAACCGGCTGACTGCAAGGGATGAACGCCAGGACGGGACATCAGGGAGACGTGAGGGGACGATGACGTGGGGAGACACGCTCCAGGGCTCCTTCGCCTGAGCAGAGCAAAAGAAAACGGAGACATGAGGGTGAAGAGCGAGACAGTTGTGTTGGTTTCTGGCACATTGGGGTTAGAGTTTTAATAAATGTGGGTGGATTAAACCAGGCATCTTTTTATTTCTGGTCTTCCGTCGGTTACTTTAGACAACCTTTTTGTGTGACGATATATTGTGACCATAGACTCTGGTGTATACAAGTGCATCTCTTAAAATTTCAATATCAAGGTTTTTTTTTGTTTTACCAGTGACTGAAGCCAAACATGAAATTTTCATAAATTTTAGATTCATTCAAACAAAGACAATTTTGATAAATATGGTACATAGGTCAAAAGAATCAAAAATCCAGTGTCTCAGATTTGAGATTGAAGGAATTTAAACTGCATAATTATTGTTTTACTCAAATCTGAACACAAAATAAAAGTAACATAGAACATCAAATGTGTGTGTAATGTTTAATGTATAATCACCTTCCTGCTTATTACAAGAAAGCTGGCAAAGTCAATATTCTCACATCTACAAGCAACTTTTGGGGTACGAGCTGTGAAATGACCAACTTGTGTGTCTTGCCTTCTGTGCAGTCACATCAAGCCAGCTCGCTCATTCTTCAGCTGTTTAAATTCACATTTAAATTCACTTTACTTCTTTGTGTTCTCTCGTTCTCTTTCCCTCTCCCTGGGGACTTCTCCTTCGCTGTTTTCAGACGATACGGTTGCATCTGAATCTGAAGGAAACGGTCAGAGCACAACAACAGATTACACAGACACAAACAGGAACAACATCCAACTGTTATTAACTGTTTACTCAGTGTCACCTGATGAGTCTTCGTCTACTCTCTCATACTGCAGCAGACGATCCAGAAGAAAGCTACAAAAGCAATAAATATATTATTTCCCACACTTGCATTCATCTTATTTCCTAAAACCAAAGAGCTCAGTCTCACCTTTTGTCTCTGGAGACTTTTAATAGTTTTCTCTGTGCTCTCCGCAGCTCCTCCTGAAAACATTCCTGTTCCTAGAAAACAACTGGCATTCGTCAAAGAATCCATACCGAGCCACTGAAACGACGACATCATTCTGCTACTCACATACACCAGAAATTTTAACTTTCGTTTGAGATTTTTGTATTTCCGCTTGTAATCGACTTCGACGTCCGCTTGTCCGTTCATCTCTGAAACACAACGCACAGATGGTCAAACTACGGAGTCTTCATTCTATTTGAGATCTTATATACATCTAGTATCTACTTCCTGAACACATCATTTGAAGGAACGTTACCGGGGTGAGACAGTGTGCTAAGCTAGCCGGGACGACTGCTAAGCTAGCTGGCTAGCTGGCAGGGAACACAGCAACCAGACTGTTGTGTACAAACAGTAGAAAGTTCAACACACATATCGTTTAATTTCGTGTATACAAGCAGGATTTAAGGAACAGATACAGTTCTCTACATATTTTAACAGTTATTAGTACCTCTCGCTTGAGTTTGTCTGTTGGACATGCTTTTGTTTACCTCGTGACGTTGACCCATACGTCATCGGCATGCGTGCCTCTTCTTCGTGTTTCTTTTTCTTGGGTTTGAAAGACGGGCGACATCTAGCGTTTGTTTTTCGTTATTTCAGCTTTTGAGCGACGGTGTTTTGCAACCAGCAACATTTAGCACAACCTGAATTTTTGCGTCGTCATAAACATGTGTGTTTACACAGCTGTGTTCCTTTGTTCTTAGATAAAACAAATCTTGAAATGTGGGATTGTATTTGTTTCATTCTTTTATTAACTTTATTTTACTTTAACTTGCGTCAGTTTGGATGCAACACATTTCAAATGGCATGATAAACACATTTATATCATTCTTATATATTTGGGAATATATTTGATGGTTTCAGTTATATAGGTCTTGAATATTCAGGTCATGTGTAGTAAAGACTCAACAACTGATTACATTTAGAGCACTAGAACATTAACGTGGGTGATTTTTACCGTGACTCAGTGATAAATCACTATGCTCACCGTGAACGTTAATGATCTAGGGTTGAGAATAGCACTGATTTCCAGCTGATATTGACTGCTGGTCACGTGCAGCCATTTTTCAGTCAGCCTCAGTACTGTCGATTGTCATGCAGGCAGTGGCCTTCCACCTGCCGCAGACTGGAGTGCACCGAGTTTGCTTTTCAACCTTAGCTCAGCACAGTCACTTGTCAGGACCGGGTACGATGAATTATAGATGAGGAGCATTTGCAGAGATGAGTAATGCTGCTTCAGTGCATGTACCCACAGTCAGACCCCCTGTGTGTTCCTGTGAGCGGGGGGTGAGTGTGGGGAGAGACAGAGAGAAAAGGAGAAGTCGAGGTATGAAGTACACATATATGGACCGATATAAATCTAGAGGCTGGGTGATATAAAAATGGAGAAGAGGCAAGAAGTTGTGTACTCCAGGAAGGACAGAGAGTAGAAACGCTGACGGTGTGTTTTGTGACAGTGGCCATGTTGCTGACAATATGAAACCAGCAAGGGTGAGATTTCCCAACAGCATCTTGAAATCCACGTAGTAAAGCACATTAGAGATAAACTAGAAAAGCACTTGGAGAGCCCATGCAGCTCCACCACCACCAGTCAGCTCATTTCCACCCAATATTTTTTCATATTTTGATTTATTTACACCAGATATAAATATAACTAACCTTATATTATCGACAACCCTGTCCAAGAAAACATGCAGTTCTGGTGTTAGTTTCATGTCTTTATGCCTCACAGTGCCTGAAAAGCACCGTAATATTTCCTGTCCTGGATCATAGTATCCAGAATTTCTGGATCAAACATTGATATATTAGAGAACCTATGGCGAATGTATCCTGTATTTTTTGCCAGGCACCGTTGCCATGACCTTTTATTGTGGAGTTCTCTACACACATGGTTCCAGAACACAACCAACATTTAATCATCTGTCATGTCCTGAACATTTCATTATGTTTTTGCTGGCGAAAACATAACCTCCTTGGGGGAGGTAATAAGGAAGAATGCATTGTGTTCCTTCCAGGCAAAACCAGTGTTAATATGAAACACAATATCTCCCCACCACCAGATTCCAGTTTGTTTCCAGACAGAAATAGACCGTTGTGTGCCTGCTGCCAAACACCGAGTCAGCCTGCAAACCCTCTTGGCAGTTTCAGTCACCTGCCTCCCTCCCTCCTCCCATTTCTTCTGATCCACGTGAACAGATCCATGTATTGTCATGTCGTGTTCATTGTGATGGCATGTGTGCAGTGTCCCTTTGTGTCCCTCCCTCTCCTCCTCACATCATTTTAGTTGCACTTTCTCCACTTGAATTTCTCATTTGTCCTGTTTACAGGAACTGGAATGTACCGGAACTCCACAAAGGGTACTAACAACAACTGCAGTAAAAGCCTCTCTGACTACAAGGTAAGCTTCCATTTCATTTTCCAGTAGATCTAGTACCTCTCATCACGTGATCTACCTGTGGGATGTGTCATATTTAACAGGCAGAGAAAACTCAGACGTTGTTGTTGTTGTTGTTTTTTGTCTAATCCACCACGTCCTGTGTTTCTTTGACAGGACAAGCTTATCCAGGCTATTAAAAGAATCAAGCACGAGGTAGATGAGAGCAGAGAGGCAGAGAGGGAGACGTACATCCAGTCAGTGGAAGTAGAGGTACTGCTGCTGCATTATTCATCCCTGTCTTTAGTTATTTCAGCGATTCTAATGCACAAATAAAGACGCATCTATTTGACTATTCACAGCAGATTAAGCAGGCTCCATGTTTTCTCTTTTTTTCAGAACAGGTTTGATGGCTTGGAACGAGAAATTAGAGCCGAGTTTCAGAACCTCCATCGTTTCCTGGAAGAGGAGGAATATAAGGACCTGGAACGACTGAAGAGGGAGAGACAGAAGCAGCTGAAGCAGCTGAAGGAGAGGGAAAAGAAAATAGCAAAGCAAGGGAGTGAGCTGGAGCGGGCGATCGCTGTGCTCAACGGTAAACTGGCAGAGGAGGACAGCGCTCAACTGCTCAGGGTGAGGAAGAGTTTATGATGAATATACTGGGACTGCTCAGAAGTTGGACTGAGGGTGAGCCAGAGGTTGTGTGGGGGAGGGAGGAGCTAGACTGGCCTCTCTCCATAGACCGTTCTGGAAACATCTTTTCCCTGCAGGAATGTATTTAGTCGCTCCTGCTGTTTGGACTTTTCTTTTAATACAATCTGCAGGTTTACAAAACACAAAACAAAATTTGAAAAAACCCACATGTGCAGCTCTGTGACACCAGCCTGTCGTTGCCGTGTGTCCCGGTCGTTGGCACGTCAATTAATTATAGGCATTGATTGGCTAAACGGTCGACTTGGCTGGTTTTGCGAGTCAAAATCAATTTCTCATTTAAAAGTGAAAAGACAAAATGTATTAGTCAGCAAGCAGAAACGTTCAGGCCACAGCTTCCACCTGGAGTCCAAACAACAGCCATTTGTGTCCAGAACCAGCTTGTTTCCCGTCAATCAAAGTCGTGCATACTGAAAATATTATGGAGTATTATGGCAAAGCATGCTGGGAAAACTCACAACCGCCCCCTTTTTTCCTTAATTAATTAATCAATTTGAATTATTTTTTAAAAATAATTTTCTTAATTAATTCTTCTTAATTACAGGACATTCAAGATCTCATAAAGAGGCAAGTTTGTCATTTCTCTTTCCTCTAATTGGATTCTGTCCTGTTCCATAATCGTGGCTGAGGTCTCATCCATCCCTCAGTCCTCCCCTCCTCCCGTTTGTCCTCCATGTAGGTCTCAGGTCAGCTTCGTCCCTCCAGCAGAGGTGGACACGGAGCTGCGCTCAGGCCAGTTTGTGGGGCCGATACAGTACAGAATATGGAAGCACATGAAAAGCTGCCTTTACCCAAGTATGTTAGTGTTTGTGGTTTGACACGGCACAGGTCAGTGCTGGAATGTCTCCAAATACATTTTACATGTCTACAGTAAGAATACCAGGTGAATTAAAGGACGTAAGACGCAAATACGTTGAGATAACATAAAACAAACGAATGTAAATGTAAATAAGAGCAAAAGTCAGTGTCTTGTCTTCGATACATTTCATATTTCAACAGTAAATTTGTTCTAATGCACATGACGGCATTTAAATACTGCTCAAATGTACACGTCAGCGTAGTAATATTTCAATAATTTCAGATGCTTCATATGCTAACAGCCTATACTTTGATATCAATATATATTTATGTGCATTTGAATTCACTTTTACGTGTAACTGAAGAGTTTTCAGTGGTAATACTACTTTCACTGCAGCACGCAATCAACAGAAAAACTGCTCTCAACATACCTGCAGATATTTCACCAGTGACCTTTGACCCCGAGACCGCCCACCCTAATCTGTCTCTGTCCCAGTCCCGCACTTCAGTCTGGTTTGAGGAGGACAAGGACACGGAGGGCTGCCAGGCCAACCCCAGACGCTTCCACTACTATTACTGCGTCCTGGGCCAGCAGGGCTTCACCACAGGGAGACACTACTGGGAGGTGGAGGTCGGCCGTAAGACGGCCTGGAGGCTGGGCGTGGCACGAGAAGATGTCTCAAGAGGGGAGATGGCGGCCACAGGCACCTCCAGTGGCCTCTGGACCCTGGCCCTGAAGGGTGGAACCATTCTGGCTTGCACCGATCCAAAACCCATCAAGGTCAACGTGTCCGTCCATCTGGTTCGCATTGGAGTGTTTTTAGACTGCGAGGAGGAGGAGGTTTCCTTCTATAACGCTGTTACCATGGCGCCCATCTACACCTTCACCACTGGAACGGTCCTGAGCCCCCTGTTCCCTTTCTATAACCCCTGTGACGCAGATCACGGGAAGAATACCGCGCCGATTCATATCTTCAGCCCGTCGCTTTGACGAGTGACTGGAGCACTGATGGTTGATTTCATGTGAAATCTACCGCGGTCACACGACTGTCCTAAGATGAGTCTATCGTAACAACTCATTCAGCTTTGTTTCCATGTATTGAAACGATGCGAATAGAAATAAAAGAATGTGTGGTAAAACCACTTCGGTCCTGAGCTCGTGTGCTTCGAGAAGATGAAAACAAAGCCAGAGGAAGGTGACAATTTGGAGCCGGCGTGGAGCTTTGGGTCCATAACAGGTGTTGACAGCATTGTGACATTACCTTTGGCCCCGTTTTATAAATATGTCTGCCATTCCTGCTATGCTAGGACCGCGTCCTGGCGGGGATAAGGAGGCTCGATCCGAGGCTGTGGGCTTGGCGGCGCGTGACGCTCATGATACATGACGGCTGACAGCGTGAGTGAGACGGCGCTGACAGCTCCGAGACAAAACTGACCTTCAGACTAGAATAACGACAGGGAAACCACGCCGTCATACTTTCTGTCATCTTAGTAGGTTTATTAAGACACGAAATAAACAATATTTTCTTTACAAAACATCTGTGTTGTGCAAAAAGGGAGAATGTGTGGAACGTGACATCACACCCAGGATTAAACAGAGAGGATCGGGGCACAGACACGTCACACAGTGCAAGAAGTGCCTGCGGTATGAACAGTGGTGGCTTCTTTAAGTGGTTTCAGAGGTGGGCGCAAAACCAGACTCCCTCTGGCACCAGTTCGATGTAAATCCCACAAGACCGAGCTTTCTCTGAGTTGCTGGTAACGTGTAAACCAAAGGCTGCCCGCTAATACCACCCCTGATCCCTCTGGATGGATGGAATTACAATCAGTGTCATTACAGCGGTGATGAAAGTTCTGTTGAAGTATTCTCTCGTCAGTTTCCTACCACATCATAACCATCGAGGGTCACCGACATGCAGGGCTTTGTCATTCTTCTGCTGTGAATTCACTCACGTACAATAATGTGATGGAACGACAGCACTTTAGACATTTCTTATGCTACCCAGAATCATCTGCAAAAACTGTAAGTCTTTCTTATGTCATCACCCTCCATCTTTTTTTTTTTTTACAGGAAGTGTCTTAGACATTAGTATCTTCGGGTTGTCACTTCAGTCACTTTATTCAGTCGGGTCCGAACCAAATTCCCTCTGTGAATACTGAGGATGCATCGTAAAATGGGCCATAATAATAACAATAATAATAATAATAATAATAATAATAATAATAATAATAATAATAATAATAATAATAATAATAATAATAATAATAATAATAATAATAATAATATTATTACCATTATTATACGCAGGAAGGGTGTTTCATTTTGCCAGCATTGGTAGACAAAAACAAAAATGATGAAATCGGAAAATAAGCATTAGTACTGACAGTATTTTTAAGTCCTTCACACCATAATCGATGAATGAGACTAAATTTTGTCACACAAATTCATAAAAACATATTTTCAGCGTTTTCTCTGGAAAGGCTCATGCTGTGAACATTTACACAGACATGTACTGAATCATCTGCAAAAAGCTTCCGCTGACGATCTGGAGCCGGTGAATCGATGCATCCTCAGTGAATACCCACCTCTAAAAGGTGCCACGAGGAGTGTCCGCTAACAAATATAGGCACTATAACATAGAGAGGAGCCACTCAAATATCTCAACGCCACAACATCTTTGTGGGGTTTCACACGTCCACGCTCAGGACTTTGAACACAGCACTTGTTTTCTTCACATTTGCGAGACGATGAAAGCAGGCACATGGACACCTTACTCACGACAGGTGGAGAAGCACACGTAACGTACAGTAAAATCCATTTTGTACAGACCGCCTGCGCACAGAGCAACGCACAACATTCACAAACCATCCCCACACAACGGAGGCAGTGGCCTGTCGCTCACACACGACGGAGGGATGAGGAAAGCCTGTTCTCGTCATGGGCATGCTGCAGTAAGTGCTTCGGGTGACGTTAAGTTACATTTGAATACAACAGGTAAATACTGCAAAAGACGCCGTGTACTGCGGGTATCATCAGGTCGTCATGGCAACATGTGACTGACGTAAACAGATCTGAGACAGTACAGTCTTATGCGAGTTTTACAATATTTGGTTCTTGAATTAGTTCAAGATGT
>CAAKHB010003555.1:24467-52019 GCA_901007665.1 Aeoliscus strigatus
TGGTAGACGGAGAGGATCTGCAGGCCAACCTTTGGGTTTTGGGGGACAGTGCTCAGGTGGTGGTGGTGGTGGTGGAGTCGTCAGCCACTGCCTCTTTGTTAGCATCCATTTTAGCTTCTTTGATCGCTGCACTGGACTTCAGATCCACCTCCGGGGTTTTGGGGGGTTCTGCCTTTGGAGTGGAACCTCCACCCAGGTCAGCGTGGTCTGGGCCTGGCTCAGGTGTACCGTTGGTGATGGGTTCAGATGTGGTCAGTTTGGGGGTCTCGGGCGTGGGAGTGAGGGCTGTCTTACCCTCTGGGGTTGGGGTGGTGGCTTTAGGGGCAGCCGGCTTAGACTCCAGACTGGGGCTGGGTGCTGCCTTTGGCTCAGCTGGAATGGGACTGGCCTTTGGTTCAGGGCTTGCGGCTGGGCTCAGCTTAACATCTGCTGGTTTGGGCACATGCAGGTTCTCTGGCTGGTCAGGGGTTTTCTTGGTCTCGGGTGCAGGGCTGGCTTTGGTTTCGGCCGCTGGACCTGGTTTAATTTCCATCGCTGGCGGAGCACTTGGCTTGGACTCGGCAGCAGCTGCTGGCTTGGTTTCCGGGGCCACAGAAACACTCACAGCCTCAGACTCTGGGATTTGGTCCGCCGCATCTGTGTCTGTGTCCAGTGGCAACGCAGTGTTAAAGCCGACGCCAGAGTCACTGGTCTCCAAGTTACCGACGCCGACCTCTTTGGAGGAAACCTCCAGACCCTGCATTCGGGAGAAGACAACTCAGAAAGAACGACAACTCTGAACAGATTCTGTCTTTAAAAATGAATTCCTCGTACTTTTATGTCCACCTCTGTGCTCTGGGACTTCTCTGTGTTGTCAGCCTGGGAATGTTTGGATTCCTCACTGAGTTTGGTGATGTTCTTTACCACCTACGTGCACAGACACACATTTCATTTTGTGTTAACATGGTAAGTGCATTGCAGTCACTTACTACTCCTCAGCTTTTAACTCCATTCTAATCCAACAATGAGCCCAGTTCTATATCTGCACAAATACCTGAATAAGATCATGACTCTACAGCCCTAAACTCGTCTCACACCACATCATCGCCATCATAGTCGGACAGTTGCGTATTTGTCCTTCCAACCTGTCGAAAGGCTTCTCCTTCATCCTCTTTGCCAGCGTTCTGGGCAATCTTCTCCAGGGCAGCAGCCCTCTTGGCCCTCTTCTTCACTTTGATCAGACAGGACAGCAGGCAGACGAGCAGAAGGAAAACCAGCAGGCCCAGCAGGGCAATGATGGCCACGTACACGGACTCCAGCTTGTAGGCTGCAGCAGGCGTAGAAGGAGATTAGACCGTTCAGCTGAACTTTCAACGGTTTGTTCAATCACCGGTGGACAGGACACATTGTTTTTGACATTCTCCGCAGTAAACGGTCATGAACATTGTTTGCTTTCAGTCCGACCACTCTTCCTCATCCCTTCCTTACGTTCCAGTTCGAGGTGGACAAGGGACACAGGGAATCCCAGAATGTCTGTGACTTTGAACACGCCTGCATCGGAACCCCTGACGTCTTCCAGAGAAACCATCGAACCCTCGACAGACAGACGCTGCTCAAAATTCACGTCATTTACAGCCTAGAAAGGACAGGATAAGACAGTAATACCAGATAAAAACTAGTAGGTCAAGATGTCTGTTTTCATCCCACTTCGGCAAAAAGAAAAACAGATGCAAACACTTAAAGAGATTCAGACCAAGAACCTTGACAAGGTCATTTTCATTTTGTCTGATGAATAAACTACGTACATTTAATGGCTTTTGTTGACTAAAACAGTGAGAGAGCGGGGGAAAAAAAGTAGAAGCTACAGTTACACTTGTAAACTCTCCCTTGTCCATCAGCAGCCGGGTTGTGCCGTCGTAATCGGGGGTGTAGTAAAGGTGGACCAAGGACATGTTGAGTATCAGGTTGATCTTCAGTCTTTTCCCATACGGCAGGGTCACAAAGGGCTGGTGCTCTGAGTCGCACACACAGAAGAGAGGCGAGGATGCATCACGGATCATGTACAATGCATTATCCTGCAGGAGTCCATTAACGCTTTAAAAAAGCCATTATGGGGAAGTACGATAAGTAGAAAGGTGAAACACCGCCGTGATGGGCAGCGTTGGCCGGGAAGCAGGAAGGAAGTAGAAAGAATTCCGCTCTCACCTCTGATGTTGAGGCACACTTTCCTCTTGATGTCACCTTTAGCATCCCTGACAGTGTAGCTGCCTTCGTCGGCGCCTGTGACCGCGCCGAGCGTCACATGGACGTCGCTAACGACGATACGACCTTGGTAGCCATCTCTGGCCATCCGCGTGCTCGTCAGCAGCACCAGAGCAGGTCTGCAAGAGCAAACACACAGAGTTTGCTCAAAGTTTCCTGGTAATTCAGAGTCAAGCTATTGTAGGAAAATGCTATTACACATGGTCCGGTGCAGGGGTTCTTAAATATTTTTGGGCCCGTTACAAGGGACATTTTCCTTCCTCCTCCTGTCCAAACAAGCACACCCGCTGAGTTGTGAACGTTCCCTCCCCAGCATCTCATCATAAAACAGACATGTCTTTGTAATGTTTTTAACGATGCAACAAAGGCCCTCAGGACATGAGGAACATCTGCTTAGGGGATAACTACATTCAGAGTCGTGACGGTGACGATTAAAGAACATGGCCACAATAGACCTACAGTGCTTTGTAGCCTCTTCCCACTGAATGAACAAACATTTTTTAAAAATAAATGTGTATATTAAATATTATACATGAAATATGAAATCAGTGATACTCAACAAATATTTGTAAGTTAAGTGTGGTAAAACATTTCCATATATTTATCACAATTTAGACACTGATTAAGATACATTTATCGCACATGCTCTTTATGTGGTAACTATAATATGATCTGCCAGTGCTGGATGCAAGTCACTTTTGTAATTTACTCCAAGTTGTTTAGCACAACCCCAAAGCTTGGGGACCCTAGACAACCACCCTGGACGACCCCATTTTGACAACCACTGCTGTGGGGGTAAAAAGAAAAAACTGTTTCCTGTACCTGGATGTCTGGTTGGCCTCCACAGAACTGTGTTTGTACTCCAGGGTGATGGGAGGCGTCACTCCCAGCAGCGGGATGCGAAAGTCGTCTCCGTATTTAACTATCTGCTCGTTAGAGCAATCTAGAAAGTAAGAGAAGGGTGGTTTGTTCAGTGAGAGGAAGTGACAGGAATAATTGCGGTGGCCTGTTAAGAAGAACATTTAAGTCGAAAGACATTTTCTTTGCTCCAGGTGAAGGGTAGAGTCATATGAATAGATTTCAGGGGGAGGCTGGGCAGTTAGGGGTGAGGAGGGGTGAAGGGCTGCGGAGGAATGGCTTGACAGATGTGGCCAAACGGCAACAGACTGTCAAGAAGTGAAGGAGCAATGATCCAGAAATACGAGGGTAGCTCGAGTAGAAGGGCAGGGAGACAAACCAAGTACAGGGAAAGAGAAACTAAAGACAGTTAAACAGCAGGGATGAAAGGAAGGAAGGAAGAGTGGGTTGGTGGTTAGAGAACTGCATAATTACAGCCTGGGAGCCTGTGTGTGCTCACAGGCTGAGAACACACACGAGCACACAAACACACACACACACACACACACCTAATCGCAACACATTGCTGATGCCATATGGCTCCCCGTCCTCACTCGGCTACACGACAGTCGGTTTCATCCATGCTGGCTTTGTGTCTACTCCTCTTCCTGCCTGTGTGAGTCATTCACTTGATTTACCGTTTATCTGCAGCTAATGTCACAGCTTCAAGGGTTAAAGTCAACACGGCCCGACGAAAAAAAAAAAAACATGGCTGGATTGTGCACCGGGGGCAGAAAAAAAAGGGAGCAGAATATCATACCGATCTCAGAGTTTCTGTGGTAAAAAAAATCTGCTCACTTTCATTCACTATCGCTTGAGGTAAACAAAGAAATGCACCAATAACTGAAAAAAAAAAAAAACAGCTGTGAGATTCAATACAGCGTAACACAGACAGAAGTATAAACGTTCCAGTGGGGCTTTATGGGTGCATGTGTGGCAGTGAACCTGTGTGAACCTGAAATAACTGATCAATAACATTTTCTTCCAGGGCAACCTCAGTCCTGTATGGTGATATTTATTATTCTTTCCCTCAAGGTATTGATTATTTGAGATTATTATTATTTGAGATTATTATTATTTGAGATTATTATATTATGAGATTATTTTTGTACACACAAGACCATTTACTATAAACTGATATGGCTGATCTTGGAATTTTTTACAGAATTATTATCTTTAAAATTGTTTGTCTTATTGAAAAGGAGAGAAAAAGAGACAGGACTCTTTGACTGTCCTTCCTAAAGCGTCACACATTCACGGCATCCGGTACCTCGGACTGTAAGCGTAATGCGTCGCACTTCTTCGGGCGCCTCGGGGTTCTTCACCGTGTAGACGCCCTCGTCTCCCTCGCCCACAGCGTCTACGATGAGGTGGCTTAGGTGCCGGTTGATTTTCACCCGGCTGTTGACCACACTGCCGCCGCGCATCAGAACCACATCCGCTGAGCGTGGAGCGGATCTGTTCCGAAACGTGACCTCCAACCCGGGCGAGGGCAGCAGGATGTGGAAATCCTCCCCATGGAACAAAGTCTGGGAGTCCTCATTGACTGGTTCGTATGTCGAGGAAGAAATGATCAGTGATATTCATCATTGACAACTAAACTCAGAGTTCTAAATGATGCACTGGAGGCTTGACTCTTACCTTTCACGGGGGCACAATGAGCTGTAAATAACATAGGACACAAATGAATGTCTGGATTTATCTTGTCGTGCATTCTTCTGAGTCTGTGTTTGTGATTATAACACCACGTGCTTCTGCACCGGAAATATTGCATTTGTTGAAAAACACATTACTGTATTTCCAGTAAAACCCTTCCTGTGTGCATTCATTCATTTTGAGACCGATTTTAGCACCACAGTTCAACGCCTGAATAGATCCAAGTGACAAACCTGTGCTGAGCAGAAAGCTGAATGCGATTACGCTGACTTTCCACATCTTGGGTGATTTTCTTTTACCTATAGAGGGAGAAAAGTATTATGTTCATCTTCATTCATTATTCTCTGCACAGTGACATCTCCTTCCTAGGTATTCCCTTTCCACTTTTTGCTTATTCAGAGTGAAACCGGTGTAATATGCTTCACTCTGCAGCATTGACTGAGACACTGAACTAGCAAAAAAAAAAAAAATTTGATTTTAGAAATTTGAAGAAATAGACTGCTGAAGTGGGACTTGCATATCTTCTCCTCAAAAGAAGCTGCGCAGAAAGTGCAGCGGAGGTCAGGGAGCCAAGTGGCTCATGGATGGAGTCTAAAACTGATAGGAAACCTCCTTTTGTCATCGGCTTTTCTTACGAAGGTATCATCTTGGGTCCAGCCCTGCACACCCAGGGTTCTTTCAGTGGGAGGGGCATCATGAGGGACGACTGAGGTATTTCTCTCAGTGCTCCGCAGGAACGGCTGATACGACTTTCCTGCTGTTTCTCAAAAAAAGGAAAAAAAAACGTCTTTGTGTCTTTGTGTGTTCTTTGTCAGGCCGAGGAGGCAATCGCTCTGAGACGCTCTCCGTTGCTCCATGTCGGTGTACTGTCATTCAGTGCTGCCTAGCTCATGTTTACCTAATGTGTGTCTGCATTTAGACACACACATTCAGGAACTCACGTTTTACAAAACACTAGACACACACTTGTACCCCTAACAAGCTGCCAGCACCGATGCGTTTGTGCACGTACTCCGTTAGCTTCAGTTTCTGCACTATGGATCACTTATTTTTCTTCATCCAATGGGCAAAACGAACGTGAACGACCACAAAGTAAATGAAGTGTAAACACTTGATTCGCCTGACAAAACCAAGCTGTCTCAGCTGCACGTGGTGAATTCCACCGTCGTCCATGTTAGCGTTAGCGTTAGCGCTTTGGAACTTAGAAAAAAACAATGATGTTGCCATCACATCTAAACAGCATCCATGTAAAATCTGAGTCATAAAGGGATTTAGGAGTTTTATTTAAAGATGACACCAACAGGCGCTCTGTTCTTTAAGTGGTGAACGTTTGCCACCGCAGACCGAAGTGAGCTTACTGCCAAGCGTCAGCTATTTCTTTCTTTTTCTTTTCACAGCAGCCATTTTGACAAGAATTAGATGTAACACGTAATATTAATTCAGGTTGTATATGTAAACGGGACAGAACCTTGGCTAATGCCATTAGTAGCACCTCCGCTGACCTACACCTGTGTTTGGTGTCAAAATGGCCGCTGCAAAAAAAGGTCAATCAAAAGGCTGAATAATTCATGAGTCTGTGATAACTGGTGCTGCATTAACAAGTTGGCGGAGAATCCAACAGCAAACTGTGACAGTTCCGACGAAGAATCGTGAATCATTGCCAAGGGTCTTATGATGATAGGAATCGCTTTCTGCCACAGTGAGGCATACAAGGCTAAAAAACGAAGCGAGTTTCTGCAAGAGGGATTTTTACTGCAGTTGTCATTTCCAAGAACAAGGAGGGGACGGGGAGGAACACCTGCAGTGCTCAAAGTCACATTTTGCAGCAGCTAAACATGCAGTTAACGCCGGAGTGTCTTGTCGCAACCAGGGAGGAACCAACTCCTGACGTTTAAAAGAACCATTTCTTTAATTTGGTTATTTGTTTACCGCCATCCTGAATTGAACCCAAACAACTGTGAATGCCTCTCACTCCTGTTTTTTTAATGAGACAGCTTTTAAAAACATCACACTGAACCCAACCGGTGGTCAACAAGTGGAATATCAGCAGACAAACTCATTACACATCTGCTCTCAACAGGAAATGATGTGACTCACGCGACGGCAGACTCATGGAGCAGAGATGTTGATGTTTCACAGACGGCCTGTGTGCTGTGTCTGACACATCTCGCAAACACGGCCCCAAGGCAGCCTGAAAACGCAGAAGCTCACTGATAATGGACACAACGTAGAAAGAGTAGCATCCTTTGCTTCAGCTAACTCAGAGTATTCATTGTGTTCCTGTCAGAAGCTGGTTATTAGGCCACTGCATCACGCACAGATCGTAAACTTCACAAAGTAAAACTACCGACCCATACAGTAATCAGCATTAAATCAAGCCAACACAGCCATCCGAGACGTGGGAGTGTTTGGCCGCGGCACACACCAACATACGGTCAACTGTCCTCAAGGAATTTGAACTCCGTGTCAGTAAACTTGATATCTACATATTTGTTTTCACATCACTCTTAGGAACATTCACTGTAAATAATGCCAATACCTTTCTGTCCTCTGTTATTTTCTTTTTATGTTGTGCACATTTAAGATTCTGTATCTTTTATCTTTCATTCATCATTTCCTGCTTGCTTTGGGCGGTTTACGGGTCACGGTTGTGCTGGTAGTGCCCCCTAGCGTCCTTTTTTTAAAAACTTATTTTTAATGGTAAGATTAAGCTACACACAGTTCCACTGTCCTGTGTACATTAATTCACTCATTCATTCATCTTCTTCCGCTTGCTCAGGTTACGGGTCACGGTTGTGCTGGATCTGATCCCAGCTGTCAACGGGTGAACGGGAGAACATGCAACCTCCCAAACAGAAAGATCCCCAGGAATCGAACCAGGGACCTCCTCGCTGCTAACCACTGATCCACCGTGTCACCCATGTACTGTGTACAATCACAATAAACAGGATTCTGCTTCTGAGTTTTGAGGCCAAAAGCAACACTCCAGAGTCTCAGAGAGCCCGAACATGCAAGCACGTGCAAAACCTACGTGCACGCTTACTGACAGGCTGTCCTTTGGGCTCTGGAGCGTCGGCTACAGACAAACATGCCATCTGCTACCCTTCCCTCCCTCTGTCTTTTTTTCTACCTCACTGGGTTCTGACTCCTCCTCCTTCTTCCATTCTCACATCCTAAAAGTGCTACTTGCGTCCAAGCGCAAAGCCTCAGTTATCGTCCCTGTTTGACAGCTCTGTAACGTCCTCGCACCACTTTCTGTTTTCTCAGTGTGACACCTCTCAACCCAAATCCTCCTGCTCCTCATCTCAGAGCACCCCCCCCCACCCCCCATTTCTTTGCGTGATCTCTGCATCTCTAGCTCTCTCGTTTTATTACGTCTCTTTCAGCCTCTCCTCCTCCTTTTCTTATATAATCCGAGCCAGAGCATCCCACTCTGCAATCAAAGCCTGCGACTATGTTCCTTCAAAGTCTCTGCTGACTGGAAGAACAGAACAGACAGGTCTTTGTCCGTCGCTTTAAAGAGGCGGAAAAGCCTTCAATGACTGCAGATGTGGGGGGCACCACAAAGCTGCCTCTGTGTCTTCTGACCCTTCATCATCTCCCTTGCAGGGAAGAGAGGAGGTGACTGCTGGAGTCTCACTGGTGATGAGCGGCTCCATGATCATCAGAAGTCCTTCAGTTGGGCGGGGGGGCCCTGCGAGTATTGGCGCTTGGGTTTTAACGTGGGAATTTTTCTATCTAACCACATTCATTTGTCATGAAGTGACGATGATTGCTGTCTTTTTTTTTTTAATAGCTCAATGTGTTTGCGCAACTTTTATGGCTTCTTATTTTGTGGGTCTGCTATGACTGTTTTATGGAATTATCAAGAATCACCTGCTATGACCCTGTCGCATTAACGCGATAACAACTTCTGAGAAAACTGCAAAAACACAGGGAACGAATGACATTCCAGAGGATCTGAAGTAAAATGGTGACTTCAGGGTGTTTTCACAGGCCTCTAGCGCGGCCATACTGTCACCTACGCCCATAAATTATACATCTACACGTTCGGGGACTCTCGCTGTGCCGACAGTAGGTGGTTTGTGAGTCCAGCTGAACGAGGGATTATTTTTGAAGCAGTACTTACTGGTATTGTCACCTAGACACCTACAAATCGTGATACATCCACACTCTGCACCACAACACCAAATGTTTACTTCAGGTGCATGTGCAGCGAGGTGGAAAACGGAGCAATTCAACATCTGACAACTTCCAAATGTCCACTCTGGTGATTTCAGTGTCCTCTGCATCCCTATAAAACGTCTCATGTTTCTCAGCAGGAGGAGACGATGCAGCAGTGCGGGGAGACATGTCTGTCCAGGCCCTGCACTCTGCTTCCAGCTCACAACCATTATTCCCTTCCAAAGTGGGCCGTGAAAGCAGAGAACTAACGGATGAGACAGCTTTCCACCATATTGCTCACACCTGTCAGATGCACTAAAATCATGAGCGAGCATGATGGAGCACGGTTGGTGGAGTTTGACGCTCAAGAGAGGTGAGAAGGGCACACGATGGAGAAATAAGGCGAGATGAGACGCAGATAGGATCAGATCTGCTGATAATAAACCATCGCTTTAGAGGTTCATGCAGCCCTGGCCGGTCTAAAAGCGGCACACTGCAGACGCAGGCTGCACAGCTGGGGAGCCGACGGGCCGGAGCATCCTCTCAGATAATGGAGGCTTTTAAGCTTTTAAGAGTTAACTGGAGAGAACATACTGGCTTCTCTGCTAAGCAAGGGGATGGTCTCTGGAGAAGAAGATGGAGCTGGATGAGAGATAGGAGATAAATAATTTTCCCTGTGATTCTCACAGCAAGAGTGACTGCTTTTCTAGAAGGTGCACTGTCCTTAAAGCAAAGCTTTCACATGCATCATTTCTGTTTTGGATCTCCTGAATCCCTCAAGGGGACTTAGGAATGAATGAAATTAGCCTAAAATATGCAGGGAGGGTTAACATCCAGTAAAAAGGGATGAATGCCTCATGTTATCACACCTCAGCTCACTGTAGCTGCCTGAATGAAGCCGGTTTGCTTTCAATAATCCTCTCATTTGATCTAATCTAATCTAATCCGTCACCTCCCGGCTGGGACAGACGGTGAACGCATCAAGCAAAAAAAAAAAAAAAAACTGCAGAATTTAACCCGTCAAACACCAGTCAGGTTTCAGGACACACACCGTTAGATCAGCAGTAAAGATGCTGGAGAAGGAGGAGAACGTCACCTACCTCTGGACGTGGACCTGCAGCGGAGGTGTCCGGATGCTGTGAGAGGTGAGAGCCGCCTGGATGCTGTCTGTGTCTGCCCGTCGACTCCCTCCCTCCCTCTTAAAGTCGCCCCCCTTCCACAGCAGCACTCTGCGACTCGGGCTCAACATTTGGAAAATGTTCAGAATGTGTCGGGCTCACTCGGAGGAGCTCGGCTCTTTTCGGGAAACACCGGCAGCACTTCGGCCCCGATCACCTGTGGTCATTTTACGGATTAAACGCAATGCATTACATTCAATTGTGATTATTTACGTTTTATTCATTATTATAGTGTAATACCATCATGTTTTTTTACACTTAATTCTAAGTGTTTCATGTTGATTTGATTTTTTTCATTCTTGCATTTTACTGTGAAGCACATTGGGCTGTATGAATGTATGAAAATGCTATATAAATAAAGTTGTGTAGAAAGATCAAATGAACACTAAACGTCAAGAATCTGCTAAAACGGATCAGATGTTTAAGAATATAAACTACAAAAAATAACTAAATATGTGGAGTAAATCCTTCATTATTAGTCATTCATATTATTCATTAGTAAATACCATATGTTCAACCACCAAACATCGCCCACAGTTCATTTAACTAAAAACAATAATTAAATACAAATGGAATAATTGTAGAAAATTAACTAAAGCATATATAAGTCCATTAACCATATTGTTCAATTTACATGTGTTTGTGAAGGACATAAAATGAGATACCTGCTGTTTTGAAAATCCAGGAGCAGGTTTTCCATGACCACACACTTACAACGCAAAAAAATAAATAAATAAATAAATAGGATTGCAAGTACACATCCAGTAGATACAGAAGAGGTTTAATGGTTTCACGGTCTAACAGTCCCATATTTCATGTTTAATATGAGCTATTATACAAATCTGAAAATCAACCATTAACCAGCAGATAATGACACACAGATATACAGAACTTAAGGCTTTACATAACCACACTTACAGGGAACAGATGTTCATCATGTGGGCCTGTGCAACGAAATATGGACAGAAAATGTGAGGCAAGGACAAACACCATTAGCTTACTGATGCAGCATCAGCATTCAGGTTTGTATATCGAGGAAGGATAATAGGATTGGATGAAGCCTTAATGGACGAGGTGGTGGTTAATGGAGACAGCGGAACAACAGACACACTGGTAGGTTCATGATCACCTCACAATAAAAAGGCACCACTCCCCTTGTTTATCACGACAGCAAGTTGTTGGTTTTCTCCCTCCGCTGGTCCATTCTAGTTGATGGATTTCATAAAACAGAGCCATTTGTTTTCCTGCTCCGGCGACCAAACATGATTTACGACTCACACGTCACAGCTGGTTACCTGCCAACACCAGCGGTTGTGACAGAGAGCTGTCGCGTGCTTCGAGAGTAGCAGCAATTTAGCATGTTCCGTTTCCAGCCCGGCCCGTTATTGTTGTACGGACACACGGAGGAGTGACGAGGGCAATTTAAACGGGTAATTATCCACCCGAGAGGAACGGGAGACAATGTCGCTCGTCGCTTTAGGAACTTTAAAAAACTGTACTGTGTCACAGCTCTACCTGATCGGCGTCTCCAAGTCCCATCACCTTATCCTTAAATCGGCCGTCTTCCATCTAAAAATCGAGATGCTGTTAGTGAGCTTTAAAGATGTGACACTGACAAGATAAAAATGACACACGCGCTTCAAACGGCGGCCATGTCTGTTGACACACATTTGCTGCTCCCATCTGTCGTTCAGGCTCAATGTTTCTACCGGTCTGTAAGAAGAGATGACTCCACCAGCGGTGGACACTGATGCACCTTTCCTATCAAGGAGGCTTTCTCCAAAGCGCCATGTTAGCGGACGTTATGTCTTCTTCCTGCCTCGCCCTCGGCTTCCTGCACTCTGCAGGGTCGCTGCCGAGCCTGACAGCTTATGGGTGTGAAAGTCCAGCTTCTGCTGGAGGAACCCGGAGAGGATGAACTCCGCGGACACGACCGGCAGAGATGCCGACAGAGCCGGGGAACACAGCGACCAGTCGTCCTCGCAGGAAACCACCACCGTGTGAGGCTGAGAGGGGGAGGAGGCGGTGAACACCGACACACCACAGGTGAATGCTGACGCCATGTGAGACGCGAGGGCTCCTCTACCTTGTAAGACGAAGGCATCTTGGTCAGAATCGTAGCTCCACCGCAGGTGATTATGTCTTTCATGTGAACTGGCTCCGGCTTGACGGACTTTGTGATGTGGACCTCATATCCCTGAGAGAAGAAACACAGTGACTGACTTCTTGTTTTTATTGACCCTCTGCAAGGATGCTGGCAGACCTCCAAGAGTGGACTTCAGTCAAACACACGGGCTTGGACAAGTATGTGAAGTATGTGATTCATCTAGCGGCACTACGTGAATACAGCAGATATCAGGTTCTTAGCTGCCTCCTGTTGAGCACTGACCCTTGACCCCTGATGACAGTCTAACGCCATATCTATAACTGCAACTGCAACGTCATCTTGTTGTATTGAGACACTTCCTCAAGTACGAGGTCACGTGTTGACCCCAGGAGTAAAACGGGGACCTGACTTGAACTGTCAAGCTGAATTGAAACGAAAAAAAACACAGGAAGAAAAGCGAGTGAGGAAGAGAGGACCTGCAGGAGAGGCTGGTTGCTGGCGACCCTCAGAGACTCCTGCAGGCAGAAATTAAACTTTTTTTCCTGCTCTGAATCGGTCACGATGAAAGCATCAGGAGACAAGAAGCTCCCAGCTTTACCACTCTGAAAGAGAAGACGAGGAGAGGAGCACCGGTTCAATTCTTCACGGTTTTTCCACATGAAGAAAAACTGGTGTGAGCGACATTTGCACATTCAATTTCGACTTTGCACACTTTGCTGACACATAGCTGATGTTGTTGCACATATCAATACATTTTTCTGTAGAGTTTATATTTCTATTGTATTTGACTGTACTATTGTTGCAGTTATTATATGTATTTTTGTTGTATTTTTTACTATTATTATTATTATTATTCTGTATTGTATATGGCATTCATCGCGGGCAGCATACATACCAAGAATTTGTCTATTAAGGGATAAAAAAAATTGTTCACTAGTGTGAATAATGCACCAAACACTTTGAATCCTCTAATTGCTGGAATTGTCCGTCTCACCTTCTCCAGCCACTGAGGGGTGACAACGGGGATTCCTTTCGCCACAGCACACAGGAACTTGACGGTCCTGCGAACCTTATCGGCCACCAGGCAGTTCATGTCCGCGACACCTCTCGCCATGCAGCCGCCCAAACGAGTCAGCACCTTCTCCCCTGCTTCATCCACCACGCCGGTGAACAGCACCTGAGAGGACGGGACGCACATGTTTGCCCAATCTGTCACTCACACAATGTGTTGTGTCTTTATTAGACCATTGAAGGAGAAAAAAAACAACACATTTACCAAAGCAGGAACATGTACATATACACACACACACACTACACACACTACACACTACACACGTACCTTGTACACCTGACTGGCAGCTTGTGGTCCAGCACTTGCTGTGGGCGAAGTTGAGGAGGAGCGAGGAGGTTGTCGTTTCCGGGACGAGCTGGTGATCGGCATGTGAGGCTGTAAAGTCGACGAAAGAGGGGATGATGGGGCAGCAGCTAAAAGAAGACTCATGCACTGGTGCTGTGGATGAACTCATTCTTCTGTGCATGTATTGACGCACAGAGCTTGAACTCTGACCGATCTTCAGCGGTTTCAACGGAGATCAATGCTGAACTGTAGATCAGTTAAGAAGATTTAGAATGTTCTCAGATCCCTGTTCATCTGTCATTCAGTGGTGAAATATCTAAAATGTCAAGATCTGGTGCATTTCAGCACTTCAGGAAGCGTTGATGAACGCTTACCTTAAAGAACGGTTTTGCCCGTCTCTGTGTACAACCAAAGAGGGAAGGCATGGGATGGAAGTATGGAAAGAGAAGAGCAGGAAGTGACTGCGTGACCACCAAACCACTTAATTCATTAGTGTATCAACAGCCGTGTCCAGTGGCTCAGACGCCGCCCGTTGTTTACAGAGAGGAAGAAACCTAGATGGACATTACGAGGACGGGAAAGGCTGACTCACTGGAGCAGCAGGTGATAGGTTCCTGCCCAGGACACAAACAGAGTCATCTCTCTCCCTTGATCAAAAACTGTGAGGTAATTACTATTCTAATGAAAACGGTGCACCAACTTTGGCAAACCACTGGTAGCACAGCAGACCAACTGCTGCGTGTCAAACACCGTTTTATGCAGATTTATTTTTTTCCCCCCATAGGAACACTTTGATTCCGGAAAATCGAGAACAACAAATCATCGCTGCGGCTGCTACTTTCATTCACTTTTCACTTGTATATTCTTGTGTATTGTATATTCTACACTGTTTGCACTGATACTGGAGCTGCACAGTGGCTATAAAGGCATTCTATTCTAACTGTCTCTGTGTTCGAGGAATCAGCGCTGTAGGTGTCCAACAGTAGGTGTGCTGTTCAGATCAGAAGAAGACAACAGAGAATATATATCCCTCAGGTTAGGGAAAAACTACACCCCCAGCAGACTATAAAAAATGGATCGGAACTATGACCGAAATAGTCATATGAACAGATGCTGGCGAGAATGAATAATGACGAGGGGGAGGAGAGGGGGTCATGTGACCGTGTCCTGACTAGGTGCTGATGAGAATAGGACATGAGTTGAGGAGATGGTACAGCTGTGACTACATCCTTATTTTACTTTTACTAACTAAATGTGATTGTGTTTTTGCGTTCTGGGTCCTGCGTGTTCTGTCTGTCTATCTCTCTAGTCACTATTCATGTTGGGTTCTTCCTTGAGTGTGTGAGCTCCTCTGTATTGGCATGTACATGTACATGTAGCTAGCAGACACCAGGGGTCCACTGTGACCCCATCGGCTGACATGTCTGAAAGCATCAAATAAAAACTGAATTCTCAAAATAGAGTCATTTTTCTCGTCACCTCTGACATCTCTGTGTGCTCATCAGCATCATGGACAGACGCCCCGTTGTCCCCCTGGTTCCTCCTCTGGCCCCCTGATGGGGGCGTCACCTCCTGGTTCGCCCCAGGACCAGGTTCTCTGGTGTTCTTCCTCCCCAGAGCACTGGATGCTCTCCCTCGCCTCTTTGCCTGACTGGGAGCAGAGTTTTCTTCATCTTTTCCTAGCTCCTCTCCCTCTAACCCTCTCTTCCTTCCTTTCCGTTGGTCTTTCGTCTCCTCTCTGGTGTCTGCTGCAGACGCCACTGGTTGTTCAATAGTTTCACTTTTTACTGTCCTGGGCCCTCGGCCTCTCGTGATTCTTTTGGGCAGATGTGAGTCCTCACTGGCACATGCGGCCGTCAGTTGGTCGTCCTTATCCGTGGAGGCGGGTTCAGGCTCGGTCACCTTGGTTCGCCTCCGCCCCCTAGTGGCAGCAGCTGATGACGCGCCCGGCGAGACTGACGCATCTGCTTTCCTGCTTTTCCTGCCACGTGGTGTCGGAGCAGGAGATGAACTCTGATCCTCCTGACTGATGGCGTCGGACTGGGGTTCTGCTTTCCTCCCTCGTCCTCCCCTCCTGCTCTGAGAGGTGACGCTGGAGCTGAGGGGGCTGGACCTTCCCATCTCAGTCTCCTGCTCCGCAGAGGCCGTCAGACGTGATGGCTCTGCTGCCACCGTCCTCCTCCGGCTGCTCCTGGGGACGGGCGTCCTTGCTCCCCTGCCTGTCCCCCTGCTCCCCTGGGTGCTGACACTTGACACGGACCTTTCCGAGCTGACGGAGTTGGAGGAGTTGGAGCGAGATCTGGTTCTTCTCGCTGGAACATCCCCCAGCTCCAGCTCTGAGCGGGTGGTGGTGGTTCTTCTGGCTGCTCTTGGACCTCTCACAGGCACTTTGGGTGGATTTACTTCTGCCTCCTTCTCCTTTTCTAGTTTCTCTCTCTCTTTTTCCTCCTGTTCCCTCCTCTCCCTCTCCTGTCTTTCTTGTTCTTTCTGTGCTGCCTCCACTCGTTCTTTTTCTAGTTTCTCTCTCTCTTCTCTCTCCTTTTCCCTCCTCTCGCTCTCCTGTCTTTCTTGTTCTTTCTGTGCTGCCTCCACTCGTTCTTTTTCTAGTTTCTCTCTCTCTTCTCTCTCCTTTTCCCTCCTCTCCCTCTCCTGTCTTTCTTGCTCTTCAGCTGACCTCTGTCTCTGCTTTTCTTCCTCCTCTCTTTCCCTTTCAATCACCTCATTCTGTTCTCTTTCTAATCGATCCTTTTCCTCTCTCTCCTTGTTTTCACGCTCTCTCTCTTCCATGTCCATATCTCGACTCTCTCCATCCTTTTGTTGCCTTGTGGGTCTTTTCCTCTTCCCCTGCTGTTCCTCCTCTTCCTCAGCAGGCCTTGGTTTCCCTCTGTTCCCTCTCGTCTGCCTCTTAAACTGCTGCTCCTTCTCTTCTCGTCTTCTGGGCGTGTCACTGATGCCACTGCTTCCAGCTTCAGATGCTTTCACGTTTCCTGTTTTGGTTTCAACCCCAGCATTCATTCCCGTCTCCGTCTCCTCTTCGTGAAGTTGCTGTGGATTCTCCATTGTTCCTCCGTGTGCCAGAACCAAGTCCTGTTCCCCACGTTCCACCTTTCCACTTGCAGCTTCACTTTGGACAGCAGCGAGGGATTGGGACTCTTCTACAAACTGCAGCGGCTTTGCTTTCCGTTTCCGTGGACCTGGTACCAAGTCATCATCACTAACGTCCTCGTCTTCACCGGCAACCATGGGCTCAGTTGCAGCGTATAAAAGCTTCTGAGTTTCCTCCTCCTCAAGTCTGAGCTGCTTTGCCTTTCTCTTACGAGGACGTGGCATCAAATCCTCATCACTTCCACCATTTTCGCATGCCGCCATGTTACAGGTGGTATCACGAAGATGGTGGGAGGTGCTTTCAACAGAACTAGCGAGCGGCTGGCTCTCCTCAAACTGTAGGGACTTGGCTCTCCTTCTCTGTGGGACCCGTACCACATCATCATCATCACTACTGTCCTCGTCTTCACACGGCTCCATCGGCTGAGTTGGAGAAATAGAGATTTCTGGACGTACAACCTCTTGTGTCTCCTCTTCATCAACGTACAGAGGCTTCACTGGTCTTCTCTGTCGGCCTGGTACCACATCATCATCCTCATCATCATCATTACTGTCGTCTTCACACGGATCCATCGGCTGAGTGGCTGCAACAGAGAACTCTGGTTGTACGAGCGTCTTTTCTTTGACACGCAGTGACTTTGCGTTTCTTTTTCCAGCGACCAGCAAGAAGTCATCTTCAACAGGCTCCTCGTTATCACGTGCAACCATTGGCTGAGGTTCAGCTGTAGATGAGGCACTATTCACAAGCCCCGCCCCTTTCTTCAGTCTCAGTTGACTTGCGCCGGGGATCGAAAACTCACAGTCAGTGTTGTCATCTCCGCTTGCAGCTCCAGGCTGAGTTTCATCGACTGCTCCATCCGTGGGCTGGGTTTCAACAGCCCAGCTGTCAGGCTCTGTCTCTTCTTTTCTTCTCTGCTGACCTGGAATCAACTCTTGGAGCTGACTTGAACACATCTGCTGGTTTGCAGCAGTGGATGTAGACGCGTCAAGGGGTCTCTGGGTTTTTGTGGACTCCTCACGTTCTTCCCTCGCCTCGGAGTCATCTGGTTTTCTATCCGCCGCTTGTTGATGACTGTCGGCTGCTGAACTCTCCTCTTGCCCAAAAGCAAACACCGGTTGTGTCTCAGCCATGGCAATGGTAGGCGAGGCGGGAAAGTTGAAAGGCTGAGTCTCAGTGGTGGAACAGATTTTTTTCTTATCTCCCGAATCAATGTCGGACTCTGCAGTGTACGCCTGAGTTTCTAGAAGAGCCAAATACACCCGACCTTCCTTCTCAGGGAGTCTGGCCGGCTCCCCGTCTCCTCCATCGGCCGGGGTAGCCTCCGGGTGTGAACCATCCCCGAGACGGTCTCGGTCTGCATACGACTGGGTTTCTCCCCCGTTCCCCCCAACACTGATGGAGACAAACGCCTGTGTGCTCTCCGTGGCCAGACCCTGGGCCTGACAAAGCAGGAGACTGCTGTCAGACAGTCCCAGCTGGAAGGACCCTCCTCTGCTGCTCCGTCCCTCTTTTTCATCACCAGAAGACTCTAGTACAAAGGCTTGGGTGGAGTCCATGCCGTTGTCTCGAAGGTCACTCTGGGAAACTCTGCTCTGAAGCACAAAGGACTGTGTCTCAGCAACAACAAAGTCCTCATCGTCGAGGCTGTCTGAGCAGGAGGACGGCGGTCCAGGTCTGACAGCAGAGCAGCGTAACGCACCTGGCGTAAAAGAATGAGACAAGACATCACAATTCACATACAACATAACATATTCTTTGGCCCTTAATCTTATACTACGGTCGGGGAATACTCTTTCCTGATTGGCCGGCAGCCGTGCGTTAAAAGCGTTTAATGCACATGTAGGTTATCATGTAGCTCCAGGTTAACCTTTCTAAACAACCGTCCAGCTGTTGTCAGCGGTAACAACCAAGAGAAAAACGACAGGCGCGAGTTGGGGCTGGATAACACATGAAAACATAAATGAACGATCCCATTACTGTTTTTTTGGCACATGCCCATGGTATAAGTGAGTTAATCAACGCGTAGGAGTGTGTTCAGCGGTTTTAAGGAACTTTGCGGAGGCTCACAACGACACATTTTGCCGGTCTATAACGACAATGCAAAACCAGAAGAAGAAATAATCGAGGCAGCTGTTGTTTAGCAGAGTACGCAGACAAATACAGTGATGTCATCACCCTCCTAGGGGCGGGGTCAGGCAATGCAAACTAGCTCGATGGAGCAAGAAGGTTCGTGTTGATGGAATTTCTCAGAAATGTAAATAATTCAGGTAAAATCAAGTATGTCAGTGGTGATTGGCTCACGTGTGAATGGACCCTGAGGGGGACTGAGAAAGGCCTGAGTGTCCATTTCCTCAACTCCACCTTCTGAAACCAACCCAAAGGAGAATAACAAGACAAGATAAAGAAAAACATGCTTTGATGAATAATATGTAATAATATATAATACCACATTATTTGCACTGTACACAAGAAAAGCATAAACAACTTGCCCACCTGATACTGGAACAGGAGTTGAGCAGTTTTGCAGAAGAGGAGTCAACAACCCAGGTGTTTCTTCTCTGCGTAGACAAGAGCTCCCACTCTCCCCTGCCTCTTCAGGCCCCCCCTCCGAATCGTCCACATGTGGATCACTATGTGCTTGCTCAGCTGGAACGTGTCTAACTCCAGCAGGGGGCGCACTGCACTCCTCCACATCTGTATCCGCATCCGAATCAGACCGTGGCGCGCCTGACGTCATGGCAGGAGTTACTGAGGACGAGATGGGAACAGGGTCGTCCGGGGGATTCTCCTCCACGTCCGTGTCACTGTTGTCTGCTCCTGCATCTGTCGTTCCACATGAAGGTGGAGCAGCAGCAGTCGGCTGAGGTTCACTGAAGGCCGGAGGAGGATTCCCCTCATCATCTGTGTCACTGTCCATGTGCAGGACATGGTCGGAAACAACATTTGACTTTACATCTAGTTTTGAGGGTGATTCATCCATCTTAGAACAACTTTCATCTGTTCCACATTCCTTCTCTTCATCATCGACGTCCGTATCGCTGTCGAGGTGGAACTCTGCTCGTTGCGTTGAGGAAGCCGAGTCGGCCGAGCGTTCACACGGGGACGTCGGCGGTTTTGCCTCTGCGACAGTTTCTGACACATCTGCATCCTCATCCACATCAGTGTCACTGTCCATAGTGACTGCCTCAGGCTGGACGGGTGGAACAGCATGAGGAGGTTGGGCACTGGCGCCAGGGGAAAGCGCTGACGTAGCACCTTGGTCAGAGGCATCTTCTTCTTCGACATCTGTATCGCTGTCCATGTGAAACGGGACCGGTTCTGATGGCTGACCGTCCTTCGCACGACCTACAGATGCCCCGCCTTCGTCCTCCGTCTCCACATCACTGTCACTGTTTATGTTGAATGCAGGGATCGCAGGCATTACCTCGTCCCCTGGAAGACTCACTGGGCTTCTTAGTCCACTCTCCTTCTGCGCTGGCCCTCCTGGCACTGCTCTTTCTTCCTCCTTTCCGCTCTCCTCTTCACTGTCATCCACCATCGTAAGTGCCTCTTCTTTCCTCAGCTGCTGTCGCCCAACATCTATGTCTCGCTCGTCCTTGCTGAACGTGACATGTCTGTAAGTTTTGTCTTGCGCGGCGGAGGACGGTGTGATGGGACTTTCATCCTCGCTGGAAGACAAGTGGTACACAATGCGACACGCATTAAAAGAGAATAAACGTATGGAGCAGGTGCACACTTGTAGGAAAGAGCAGTTTGGGAATGAGGATGAGTTTACAGACGTACCTTTCTGGGACAACCTTGTTAGTGGGACTCAGAAATGTGGAACAGGTGGGGCTGGATTTATGGGAGTCAGAATCTGAAACTGAAAGAAACCAGGGGATATTACTGATTACTGATAAGATTGTACTTTCTGTGAATGTTTCTGGAATTAACATACTCATAGCCTTGCGCCTGTGTCCTGTTCTTTCTCCATCTGAGTCTGAGTCGGATTCTGGGACCAAGGTCCGTTGCGGCTGGGTGGGAGTTTCTTCAAAGGACAGGCAAATGTTTTGTGTGACAGTCGTCCTCGTGCCCTTCACTGACGCTCCGCTGATACACTTCTCTCTGCCTGAACTTGTTTCCCGTCCCTTTTCTGTGAAGACATCTAGCAACCTGGACTCTGCACTAGAACACGTGCTCACAGGGCTTCTCAGAGAATCTGCCTCCACATCACAGCTGATATACTGGCATGGAATGTCGGCCACCACCAAACTGTCCCCCTCACTGAGGGCGTACCGTACATGAGGAGTGAGCTTTAATCGGCCCTTGCGAGTCCCATTCATGCTCTCTAGGTCCCAAACCAGAGCCTCCATTTCCACTTTTCTGTGACGACCTCCTTTTCCATGGAGGGAGATGCAGATAGTGGCGTGCTGCTTGGATACTGAGGGTGCCAGCAGAGGCAGGGTGCACACGCTGGGATCACGACCAAGCACATTATCTCCTAAAAAGAGCGGCAACTCTGGGCGACAAAGAGAAAAAGTTCAGTGTGTTCATTCACTCAAAGTCACACAGCAGAAACAAAAACACTCACCTGTTGCGGGAACATGTTTATTCTTTAAGATGCACAGTTTAGCCAGTGGCTGCCCCCTGGTCGTTTGACTCTTGTCTTCAATGTCTTCCTCATCTGACTCTAAGATTGAGTCACTGATGATCTGAGTAGCATCCATTCTGCACCCAGACTGGACGACTGCGTTGCACAGATTCACATTTATTATTAGCGTCTGATTCAACAACCGTTCGTTGATGGTAGATAATGCAGCAAAAACACCATGTAGCTAATGGCAGCCTACAAGATTACTTTTATCATGAACATATACGTGTATAAACCCACCAGCGTTAACTTATATTCGCCTCAGAGTTAAACCGTTAACTAGTGTAAATACTGGGGAATTCAATGCAGCTAACGTTAGCCCCAACGGCTAATTCACTACATCTAGTATAGATCTGTTCTTTGTGTTGATCGCATACTGCTTATACGTGATGTGCCGCTGTCATAGTCGCTTTTAGCAAAGATGTATAAGCGTTCTGCGACGTAACTTTAGCTTAAGTGCATTGACTGAGTGCCAACAATGGCTATCAATCCTACAAACCGTTGACGTTATACAATAAATACCGTTGTACCAAAAGGTTAACATGTTCTCGCCGCATAGATAAACGGTGACTTATTCATCTTCCTTAAGGAGAAGGTTCTACAATGAAACTTGGATACTCACCCTCGCACACACATATCTGTTGAGCGAATATAAACAGAAGTTGCAGTTGCTCTTCCGGTATAGTACTAATTCCGCCCCCGAAAGCGCGCTATCAAAAGGTGATTGGTCGAAGAAACTGTCACTCAAGTCTAACTGCGTGGCCATTGGACTATAAAAACGGTTTCCCGACAAAACACGTTCCTGATTGGATCTGAACATCCACGAGGCATTAAACGTTCTTTTCGCGCCACACGTTTCCGTAACCAAGGAAACGCCCCCCCCGTTCACGTTCCATGGAGGAAGATGGCTGTGAATACTATTTTTGTTCATTAGTTTTTTTTTAAAATCTGGAATATTTTCAGCAAGAGTACTAAAATCATTTGACAGCTGATGTACAAGTAGTTTCTCAATTTCAATCCAGTGTAATAAAGCCTTAGGAGTCATTTGTCCAGAAGCCATTTTGGACGCATGACTTGGCAAACAGTAACCGTGATATATGATTTAATAAAGTTTCACAACCACTTGCTCTTTTTACTTTGCCTGCATGCTCAACTTATAGTCTCATCTGAACAAAAATATTGACTATGTAATCGCTCATAGTGGGATATAAAGCCCATCAGAATCTCATAAACTGTAAACTGTATCTGTTACGACAAGCAGCAGTGGGGTGGGGGGGTGCCATATTTCAGACAGAGCTCTTGAATGTAAATACTTGTCCAGCAGCATTTGACAACTGCTTACATGTACATGTATTTTCATTAAGTTGTGGAAATATCTAAGTGCTCCAAATGGCCTCAGACCCAGAGATGTATTGGAGCACTGTGAGTTGTGAATTGATATCATGAACGTGTTATTAGGTCTGGCACAAGCTCATGACTCGGATAGCTGCGGTCCTGTGGATGCTCCTGTATTGCAATTGGTTGTGTGCCCTTAACCGTTGTAGCAGTTACAGGGTCTGAATATTACATGTGATTTGATATTCCAGTAATGTCTGGTAACCATTCTGGTCATGCAACGTTTTTTTTAACTGTGAATTCCTTTTGGGAAACTATGAATTTTGGGGTAATAAATTGCAGTTGAGTTATTTTTCATAGCTAGAGGATATAATGAAACGTGTCATTGCCTCCATTACGGAAACTGCTGATGTCAACTATCCATGTCTTGAAATCACATTTGCCTGTTTTTTGATATGATTCAAAATGTCATGGTTGGCTCGCAGTTAATATTCTCAGATAATAAAATACAACACACTTGCACAAGTGTTAATTTAAAAAAAGCAACACACACTTTCATTTGACAACTTTATTTGAAGTAAATGACAAGGGATATCTAATGATTTCTAGAGATTCTAACAAAGCTGACACTATGGTGGTTTCTTGGTTACTTGGGTGGTTGCTCCTTCGGTTTCGTTTTCATAACGGTAATCACGTCTTGACCTTCACATTGTTTAGTTTAAGCATCTTCCTCAGCCTCCTCCTCGAATTCGCCCTCCTCCTCAGCAGTGGCATCCTGGTACTGCTGGTACTCAGACACCAGATCATTCATGTTGCTCTCAGCTTCAGTGAACTCCATCTCATCCATACCTTCACCTGTGTACCAATGCAAGAAGGCCTTACGACGGAACATGGCTGTGAACTGCTCAGAGATGCGCTTGAACAGCTCCTGAATGGCTGTGCTGTTGCCGATGAATGTGACAGCCATCTTGAGGCCGCGGGGTGGAATATCGCAGACCGCTGTCTTGACGTTGTTGGGGATCCATTCCACAAAGTAGCTGCTGTTCTTGTTCTGGACATTGAGCATCTGCTCATCAACCTCCTTCATGGACATGCGTCCACGGAACACGGCGGCGACGGTGAGATAGCGGCCGTGACGTGGGTCACACGCAGCCATCATATTCTTGGCGTCAAACACTTGCTGGGTGAGCTCGGGAACTGTGAGGGCACGATACTGCTGACTGCCTCTGCTTGTCAGAGGGGCAAAGCCAGGCATGAAGAAGTGCAAACGGGGGAAAGGCACCATGTTGACAGCCAGTTTGCGGAGATCCGCATTGAGCTGACCCGGGAAGCGCAGGCAGGTGGTGACCCCGCTCATGGTGGCGGACACCAAGTGGTTAAGGTCTCCGTAGGTGGGTGTGGTCAGTTTGAGAGTGCGGAAACAGATGTCGTACAGAGCCTCATTGTCAATGCAGTAGGTTTCATCTGTGTTCTCTACAAGCTGGTGCACTGATAGAGTTGCATTATAAGGCTCAACAACTGTGTCTGACACCTGAGGACAAAAAAACACAGGATTTATCTTTAGTTTGACTGCCAGAGCTTATAATCCAAAACTCATGATGAATCACAAGGCTCGCCTACCTTGGGGGAAGGCACCACACTAAAGGTATTCATGATACGGTCGGGATACTCTTCACGGATCTTGCTGATGAGCAGGGTTCCCATACCGGATCCAGTTCCACCACCGAGAGAGTGTGTGAGCTGGAAGCCCTGCAGGCAGTCGCAGCTCTCAGACTCTTTGCGGACCACATCGAGGACCGAGTCCACCAGCTCCGCTCCCTCAGTATAGTGCCCCTTGGCCCAGTTGTTTCCAGCACCACTCTGGCCTGGGCGGGCAGGAGGTGACAGTGACAGTTAGATGAGCCAGTGGTCATCTGGTTCTTAAAGGACTCGAATTCAGAAACAGGTGAGTTTCACCTACCAAACACAAAGTTGTCAGGTCTGAAGATCTGCCCAAAGGGTCCAGACCTCACAGAGTCCATGGTGCCAGGTTCCAGATCCACAAGAATTGCACGAGGAACATATTTACCTCCTCCACAAGAAAGAGAACGAAGAGAAAGAGGAAAGAAGAAAACATACCAGCTTAATAATGAGCATGAAACCACAATCTAGGATGCTACCATTAAGTGAGGAAATTGTGTGACAAGACAGAGACACCAGAACATTGTACACAAAGTCTGTTTGTGTCCTATCAGTCTGCTGTCAGCTAACCTGTGGCCTCGTTGTAGTAAACGCTGATCCTGTCCAGCTGCAGGTCACTGTCTCCATGGTATGTCCCAGTGGGATCAATGCCGTGTTCGTCGCTGATCACTTCCCAGAACTGCAGACACAAAACCAGAGGTATCACATGACATTTCCTTCAGTGCAAGTACACGTCAACGCATTAAAAAAAAAAACGCTGCTGGTCCAGGGACTTAAAAAGAGAAAAACATTAGCAGTGGGTTTTGCCCCCCTCCCCTTCCCTCCAGCTCACCGAGCCGCATCTTCCCCCCATTTAATACAATGCAGCTGCTAATATTTCCATGGTGACTGATGACTGAGCAGAAAGCAGCTCTTTCACATTTAAAATGCTACTGGGGAAATACAAAGGGACTACTGATCCCGTCATGGGAGAAACTGAAATAGACTGTTTGGCCTCCACATGACACTGAAGAAAGTCTCTTCAGATCTGTAACACGTCATTCACTCTTGGGTCTTTACGAGTTTGTGTGTGTTAAATCCCTTTGGGAGCGTGACTTTGTTTTGCAGCTGCATGTACATGTGGAATCTTCCAGCAGAGACATTTTTTTTTGTCATGCTGCCTCTGATTTTCTGCTAACAGCAGCAATGAGGGGATTTAGAGAAATCTGGATAAGAGGGCTGCATTGCAGCTCAGCACTTAAGAGCTTGGGGAGTCCTCTGTGGTATCGAGTATCGGGACATTTAAATAAAACCCACGAAAGACAATAAATGACCAAGTGACCTTAATATGGGTGCGATGGTGGCGCACAAAAGAAGAACAAATAGCTGAGGAGCATCCATGAGAATGACACGGACATTTGACAGTGATACAATGGACGGCTATCAGTAAAGACTGGAAATCATCACTGTGAAAGAATGAGGACAATAAGCAGGAAAGCAACGCCACACCCTGACCCAGTTCACCACAATGAAGCTCCTCAGCAACCCTGTCAATCATATCCACTGGACAGCTGAGTCCCCGGGGGAGTGAAACAATTTGGGAACCTCACTGAACAGACCATAATTATTCTAACCCCATCTAAAAAAAAAACAAGAAACACTGTGTGTTCAAAAAGAGACGTCAACTCACTGGAAAAAAAATACTTAATATGTAGATTTATCTTTTCAGGCGGTCATCTATGTCGCTAAAAATTGAAACATTAAATAATGTTCATGATTTAACACAGCTGCTGTTCTACCAAGACATTGCCTGCAATGAAATTCAATTGAGAGTCCAGTGACTTCACCCACTGTGCATCAGCTGTTTCCTCCATTCCTCCCCCACCCCACCCCATCCCCTAATTTGGTTAGGAGAGGTAAGACGTTGATTACAAAGGCCGAGAGACATACCCCGCTTTGCTGGACATTAAAAATATCTGTCAGCGGGGCATCCCGGCGATTATCGGGCATCATCATGTAATATATGGGCCATTGTGCACGGTGTGGGCAAGGAATATTTAAATCCCTCAGCCAGCGTGTGTCTGATGGGTCCTACTTAAGCATATGCTGTCTGTGGCACATAATCAGTTGTAAAACAAAAGGAGATAATGGAGGAGAGAGGAGCAGACTGCAGTTACTGTAAGAACAGGGTGGGGAGTGAGTTGATGTAAAGCCCTGTCTGATGCAGATGTGGGGACCTTAAAGACAATGCTGCTGAGGGTATTCAAATAACACCTATATTTACACCAATTAGCAACCCAAAATATGAATGAGGGTGTGTCTAGTTGGTTAGAAAGTCTAGTTTGTCTTTTTATAAGAGAGAGAGAGAGATCTTGCTTTACCAATTATCCATGCCACACCCTTTACATAGCTCCCATTTCTGAGCAGCTGAGACAGCACAGATTGCATCTCCAGCCTGCACAACTGAAACCCAATCGATGGAGCTTATTGACCCATTAGTCATTTAAAAAAAAAAAAAAACCTCAACAGGCCTCAGCCGGAGCTGCTTCATTGTCTGACGATACCAGTTGAAACTGCCTTTGCAAGACAAAGAGACCAAGTGCAGGATGCACTAAGGGGCTCTGACAAGGGGAAGAATAGACTGATTTTCTTTTCTTCTCGTCGCACAGAGGACGTGTTGAGGGTGAGTCCTCAGTGAGGAGGCAGACAACCGGTCCAGACCCGGGACAGAACCGTTATCCCGTCCACACCCACCCACCGGTTACCGCAATGCACAATGTCCTCACAGAATGAATTCAAAAAACACGGTTTGATGTCTGAATTCATCCGTGACAGCCGTGATCAACACATCCACTTCATATAAGTGCAAATGTGCGCGTTTATCAGTAAACGTGTCCTTTGTCATCACACATATCAACAAGCTGTTTGTCAGTTCAACTCCTGCAACAATGAGCCCAGGGCCTGTTCAGCTACGGCAACAAAAACTATTTCTAGATGACTCAGTTCTATTCTTTTTTTTTGTTTTTTGTTTCTCCTCACCTTAGCACCGATCTGGTTTCCGCACTGGCCGGCCTGGATGTGCACGATTTCCCTCATTGTGGATGTGCGAGTTGTTGAAAGATGAGAGAGGAGAAGAGTTTCTGTGACGGAGCCGACCGCAAACTGGAGTGGGTTCGCCGGACAAAGGATTTATACTGCTGGAGTGTCTCCAGGATGAGGATG
>CAAKHB010003557.1:22018-32074 GCA_901007665.1 Aeoliscus strigatus
AAAAAGGGGGGCCCCCCCCCCCCCCCCCCCCCGCTAATATCAGTGTAAATTCCTTATTTTCACAGTTTGTTTGGAGGAAGCAACGTGCCATCTTGGTACATTTGGAAAGTGTGATAGTCACTTTAAACCTAAAAAGAAAACAGATCACAGTCGAGCTGCTCCAGATTTGATTGTTCTGGTGGACACGTTGCGTCATTATGTTAAATCGTTAACTTGTGTTGATTGAACGGTTATATATTACGTAGACAAATCTGCAATAGGCTGTTAATTGTACACTGACTTCCTTCACAACAACTCTGCCATAAAGTCAGTCTTCAGAGAGATAATCCATCTGATTGCTGCTGAGGTGTAAGTGAACACATCGATGATAGCGGTTGTCGCTCGCGTTGGTGTTGAAATGCACTTACAGGTGTTTCTTATCTCTTCATGTGTATGGAACAATAGGGACAACCTGTCAATAATGCGGCACAGTGCATAGTGCAGATACGGCCTCAGACAAACTTCAAAGTTGGCATTGTTAACATGGTGTGTCACTGGAAAGGTGTGCCTAATAAAGTGGCCACATGGTGAAGGTCACAACTACCTGGAGGTTGAGGTGGATTTCTGCTTTCATTTGTGAATATCAAGTTGTTTTATCACAAAACAAAAATGTTATACATCCACAGCAAGTACAGCAGTGCTGTGTATCTAATGTACGCAATATTGAAGTACTATATGTACCTGGACATACTGATTTTTTTTTTTTTTTTTTGCTTTTGCCACTTCCTGTCTCCAGCTCAGAAAACAATTAGAACAAATCATCTTTATCATTTTCGTGCACATGTCCTGCTGAACAATGTGGTCATGAACATCCTGTTGCCTGTTGGACCTCCATCGATCAAGACACAAAAAGGTTCTCTCACGTCTGAGCAGCTCTGAGGCCAGAGGATGGTGTTGTTCTGGGGTTTGGAGATGGTGGCGGCGGGGGGGAGGGGTGGTGGAGGTGAGAGGGGTCAGCTGAATTAAAGGCCTGGGGGACGCGGATGAGATGCTTCTTCCCTGGGGGTGAATGAGTTCATGGCAACCGGACAGTCAGTGAGCGATGCCACCGAGTTACCCGCCGGTCAGCCATGATGTGTTTCAGGCTGCAGACTCGCGTCCACCAGCGCCTGTGCTCAAACAGTGAGATGCGTAAAGACACGCACAGGTCTGGGGAAGCAGGTGGGTGCGAGGACTGGCGCCATGCCCACGTTTTCCTTCCCCGAGGTTTTGTGTGCCTGTGAAATAGATGCCAGCTCTTCTTCTAGAACTCATACGGGCAACAAGAGCAATAGGAGCAACAGAGCTGTCCGGTTAATCATTTAGCCGCCTCACAAAGAACGTCTTGTAAAAATGATCTTTGGTTGGCACACGCTTCAGACAACAAGAAAGCTTTCATTGTTGTTGACAGAAACTCGCCCCCGCCGTGACCTACATGCCTCGGCAGGAAGTGCTGCAGTGAAGTTCTGGGTAAAACAATGCAAAAATCCAAGGACATGCAGGTGCCTCCGTGGCACATAGCTCAGGGATTCTTCTTCTCTCCGAGCCGCCTTCTTACCTTTGAAGTTATGAGCTCCTGGTGTGTCGCTGCCTCGTTGAAATGCACAGAACATGAAGTGCCACGCTCCAGAAAGTGCTTAACTTTAAATAAACATGCGATTCAGCAAACTCCTTTTTGGATACTTTGGATTTTCTACCATGCAAGCATCCCTTTCCCTTGCCTGTGGTGGTAAACGCAGGAGGAGAGAAATCTCTGCTTTGTCCCAAAGAAGCTTTTTTCTCGTTTTTTCAAATATAGACATTTGCAGTGGTTAGGTAGATTTCAAAGAGCATCTGAATCTTTTTCAACAAGTTGGGAAGCAAATTCACTGATTATTGCACATTATGTGAGGAAGGATTTTGAAAGACTTTGTACAGCTGTGCAGCAAAAAAAAGACAAGCTGTTCCATTCATCGGCGACAGAGCATGATGAGAGCAGCGTAGGGTGACTGTTTTGGAGGTGTGTGTCTGTGTGTGTGTGTGTGTGTGTGTGTGTGAGGGGGTGGTGGCTCTAACAAGGGCCACCAATAATTTAGAGGGGGAGAGGAAAAGGGGGGTGCAGCAGCAGCAGGAGGAGGGGGCAGAAGAAGTGGTTGTTGTATGATCAAAGGCTCGGCGAATTGTGTCACAGACAGGCAGAAGAATAGCGTTGGGTGGTGTGACTTGCATTTTGATGTCCTATGAGAGACCGGGGGAGTGGTGAGACTTTTTTTAGAAGTTCGGCCTTGTTTTGATCCCATTACCAAGTCTCTGGTCACTTATTCATGGAGTGGATGGATGGAGGGCCGCAGTTGGAACAAGTAAGTTCTCTTTACATGTGACTTCATCTATGATACAAGGGGCATGTCCTGAGTTGACATTTCTTAAACTTTTAATGACAGTGAAAGCAAGGTCCCTGTCTACAGGTGTGTTCTCCGAAGGGGTTGGGGGGGTTGTCAGGAGGCGTGGCCTGCTTGAGTGACAGGTGGAGTTCAAATCCCTGTCAGGATTTTATTGAGAGTGCCGCCTGTGTAATGGGATATTCATGTGAAAGGCTGCCTCCCCCGCGGGCAGGACAGGCAGGGCAGAACCAGAGCCGTCCCCTTGTGGCACTGCGGGGGCCCCGGATGCCCTGCACCCAAATCTCTGGGTATGGAGGAGCTAAGTGGAGCAACCAGGGTGTTTCCAGTGGGCTGAGCTTGTGTGATTTGGGGCCTAGTTGGGAAAGTTCAAACACAAGAGGGGGACAGTGTCTGTTTTTGTGTTGTGTGTGTGTGTGTGTGTGTGAAGGCTCTGTTTGTGGGTGCACAGCCAGTAGATGTGACCCACTTCACTAGATCACCACCTCTCATCCAAAGCAAGCTGCTTTTTTTCTTTGCTTTTTTCTTTTTTTTTTCTCTCTTGTCTCCACATCCCATCAATCAATCGACATCCCGTCAACATCTGACAAGAAGGAAAAGTCCCTGTGGTGGAGATCATGGTGCAATGGCCAGCCTCTAAAATAACAACAAGGTCCACAACAACAACACTGCCCCATTTGGAGTGCAAGAGCCCCCACACAATGGCCCAGTGTTCAGGACCCAGGGGCGCAGGCAAAAGAGAAAGGTCATAATTACACAGCGAGCAGTGCTCCACTTCCTGGTTGCCGTGTAGACTGAGGCCACGTCCACACGGAGACGCTTTGTTGTGCAAACGCACGTTTTTCAGCGTTTTGGCCGATCGTCCGGATGGATCCTGTAAACTCAGGAGCTGCAAACACACTTTTTTTGTAAACGTGGTCTTGGTCTGAATTAGACGACAGATCTGCATACTTTCTGTGTCGAGTTGTCATCTCCCTGCCCCTTGACCTCGTCCCCCCGACATCTCGAGTCTGTTCGGTTTCGCTCATACCTCGCTCTGTGCCAGATTTCTCCGCTGTGTTTAGTTTTCCTCTGGTTGTCTGTGTTTTTCTCCGTTCACGTCAAGTGACAGCGACTGAGAGTGAAGGGATCTTGTTACCGCAGCAACACACGACAAGATCATCAGACATCATTTTCCACCTTCTTTTTTCAGGCAAAAGTTACTTTTTACACAGTTTGCTCAGCAGACACGGACGGGTGGCACCAAAGTCTCTTCTTGTGTTTCCTGTGAATTTGAAGCGCCACCTACAGGCCAGGAATATGAATTAAAGCCAGTCAAGTCGTCTACAGTGGGTACATTTCGATGCATATATTCTTGATACAGTCAAAGATTGGTTTGGTACATGTGGACATGGCCTGAAAGAGGTGGAACTGTCCTCCACGCTGACTCACAAGGCCCATTTTTATTACCTCTAGACCGATATGTCAACTCACCTGACTGAGATCTACGGTATGTGCTGCATAATCGTTGTGGTTTGTACAGAGGAGGTACGTGGAGGGGCAGGTCAGGATATGCAGGTCCAACATGACTGGCATTCGTATGCTCTTTTTTTTTTTTTTTTTGTCTGTGTTTTGGAATCTCACAAAGGCTGCGAAGGAGAACATACTCTTAAATTATCATGCCGATTGTGAATGTAATGTATACCTACGTTGGCTCCCTGCTCCTTCCAGCCCCGGGCTAAGATCTAACTTCTGAACAAATCCACTCGTATTTGTTGCTTTGGGGAAAGGCACTATTGATCTGAAAAGGTGGACTTCTTCAGAGCCAGGGCGGCCTTGATTCCTCGTCTTTGTTGTGTTGTGTTTGTGTCTCTGATTTGTGGTTGTTGTTTGTTGTTGTTTTTTTATGGATATAGACTGAATATCAGAATCTTCTGTGCTTGTGTTTGTGTGCGGGAGGCCTGAGGAAGAGGATTCAAGGACGTGTGTTCGAGCATTTGAAGTGCTTGATTTATATACTTGGGCGTCAAATGGACTCTACCTACGGTGTGGGGTGACAGCCTTCATGTTGCCTACACTGTACCGCGTCGGAGAGTTCTGTAATTAAGTGTCGCAAAGCCATGGACCTCTGCAGACCGCAAGAACTGTGATTGGAAGACTTTGCTGCATCGTGTGATTTTCCCACCTCTTGGAGTGGCATGTCTGTGTTTGCCCAGACGATACAACCATCTTTGCGTAGTAAAGGAAATTTGTGAGAAGAAAATATGCCGATCTTCTTGGAATTGCAGCGGTAGCATTAAAAAAAAAAACAAAAATAGACACTAACTAGAAGAGCCTCAGTACAGCATATGTAAATCTGCACTTGTGTATTTTGCGGCGTAGGCTGTGTGTTAATTCAAGGCTGACATATGAATCAGGCTTTAAAATCAATGTCTCACTATTAAAACTGATACTACTGATTGTGTCGGATTTTATCAGGAAGCAGCACACAGGAGGATAATCAGGATTTTTTAGTTCTGATTCAGCCCTCAAGACAATGAACAGACCCAGAGGATTTACACACCAAATCTTCATGTCGCCCTGTCGCCTGGAAGGACTACTGAGCAGACAACCTGGAGCTAGAGCAGGTTGAATGGTGGACGTCACCAACCAGATGTTAGTAGCTTGAAGCTCTGTTTGACGTCACTGTTATCAAAGTGAAGAGACGTCTGAACATGAATTCATCCCACGTGCACCAGTAGTATGGTTCACTTTCCTCCGGTCCAGCCGATTTGCATCTGACCCTGCTACTCTGAGCTAATTCTCAGCAGAAAAAAGACCTTCAGGTCAGGGGTTGGACCCCCCTCGGCCTTGTGACACTGAAGTGGGTTGGCGCTTGCTTGAATATCTCTTCAACTGGCCTGCTGCACGACTAACCTGCTCCAAACGTGATGAAGTGGGCTTCAAAGGTCAGGGGTCACCAGAGAGAAAACGCTATCCCGGGGTCATCAGCAGTGGCCCCCGGGGCCGGTGTGGCCGGCTGAGGGTTCGGCGCCACAATGCTGCCTGATTGGGATTCTGTGGTCACTGGGTTAATAGGATAAGTGGCCTGCAGGTCAGTGTGGCCCAGTTCTAATGCTAATACAGGAGCCTGTCTTTACACTCCTGCCAGATTTTGGAATGGAGCCGGGATTTTGTTTTAGCACTCGGTTACAGTTTTAACCCAGACCAGTTTCATTAGAGCTCAGTATGTATTGAACAGATGCTCGCTTCTGCCTTGTGCTTTCTGGGCTTGTTATTCACATGTGTGTACTAAGTGTTCGTAGCAGCACACCATTGACAATGGGACCTTTTTTGACATCCTGTGACAAGTTTTACAACTAATTAATCTCTTTCTGTCTCTGTCGGGGGTTTTTTCCCACAGTCGACACAACTCAAATAAAGAACAAGTGACTGCCGCGATGCTTTAAATGTTTTTTGTTCGTTTGCAATTAAGGAGGCTGCCAACTCTGTTTTTGGAAGGCGCTGGGACTGAGTCAGAGCGTTTGATGTCTGCCATCCTTTAGCTTTAATCTTCTCTAAATACATTGTCTGGGCACTGGCTCTTCAGAGGTTTTTGGCACAGGGAGCAGGGCCAAATGAGTGTAATTTGAGGACAACTTAAGATCTTAAGATGCGACTGATAGATGTGGATCATGCTCAATGAGAGGCGATTTAAAACGTCACTATCTGCTTGTAGAATATATCGAGAGGGGATTAGAAAGTCATTGCACACGTATGCACAACAGAAACCACGTTAACATTAATCACATGGAGCACGTTGTGCCTCTTCAACACATAAATCTCGGTTTTGCTTACCTGCTTTTGTCCCACAGAGGGTCTGGTGGAATGCTGGAATTAATGTTAGATGTTTTATTGTTTAGCTGCACACATTAATCAAAGTTGAAAATGCATGAGAACATGTATTTAGGATATAAAAAAACAAAAAACTTATTTTTCTTTTTTTTTTCTCCTTTTCCCCAGATGCATCCTTTGGGATTATGTAACAACAATGATGAGGAGGACCTGTATGAGTATGGCTGGGTCGGAGTCGTGAAGCTTGAGCAACCTGAGCTGGACCCGAGCTGTCTCACCGTGCTGGGAAAGGTAAATATTCCTCTCACGTACGGAACCACTTCACAAGAAGAGAGAAAAAACAAAAACAAACAACGTATAACACCCTGAATAACTTGAATAGAACCTGAAAAAGGTCTTACGTGTCTCTAGCACGGTTTTTATGCGTTTCCACTAGGGATAGTACCTGGTATGTGGTACTTTTTGTAATACCACCTCTCTAGACGTTCCAAGTGAGCTGAGCCAGTACTAAACGTGACATCGCGGAGTGCCGGCGTCTGATTGGTCACCACAGAGAAAGGGCCGTCCTTTGACACAGGAGTCAACTGGTGTCCGTTAATGAAGCGCAGACGTTTTTGTGAGTTTTGGCCGGTTAGAACATTTATTATAAGAGATGGACTGAGCCGGACGGAGAGACCGCAGCGCGGTGCACAGTTACGTGTCGGCCATAGTGTCCTGCTCCGTCTCTCTTCTCTCGTGCTGCAAAAAAATCTACAGCAGCTTCAGCAGCAGCTTCACCATTCCCCTCCATGTTCACAAACGCCGTCACAAAAGTTTCGCACAGTCTGTGCATTGAAGAGGTACTGAATTGTCTGGAACCAAACCGAGTAGGGCCTAGCCGAGCTGGAACTGTGTAGCGGAAAAGCCACGTTACTTACTCATAGTAACATTACGGAAACTACATGTTTTTTTTTATACCTTAAGATTCTAATTTCAGGTTGACATTTTTGGCAGTTGACATGAGCAGAAATGTGCAGACGTTATGGTGGATTCCTTCTTGGCAACGATCAAGTGAAAAGGAAAATTCTTTCTTCCACTTAATTAAAACCGTCTAAGACTTAATCGTTGATCCTTCTGTAGTGGTTTGTCAGACGGTTCATTAATGGTTAAGTAGTTGTATTTTGTCTTTTACTTCCTTTTGCCGGCACAATGAAGTTCAATGGAATCCCTCCCGTGCGCCTCGCCGTCCGTGCGTCCCCCTCCTCCAGATCTCAAACCCCTGTGGAGTCCCAGAGTAGTATTTTATCATTCTCTAATTAAGTGATACTTGTACTGGAATGTACTAACATTCCCCAGAGGATGATGGGGGGGGGGGCGACTCTAGTCCAATTTATCCTGGCCATGCCTGGTGACAGAAAGAGAGCAGCTATTCATAATTTAAGGAGCCCTTGTGCTGTATAGACATGCTAATGGTGCACTTTCTCCTGTGATTGCTGCCACCACCTACACGTCTGCTGAGACTTCAAAACTTCCAGACTCATGCTCAGCACTCCAACTCACTAGTTAAGAATGTGTAATTGCCAGTGTTGGCCTCACTCTCTGGATTTGTTTCCAGCCACATCTATAATTAGATAAAGGAAAGCCCATTGTTGCATCTTGACAGACACTGTCCCCCAGGCTTGAACACAGCTGGGTGCTTTGCATCAGCACCACCACTTTCGCCGGCGCGGGCAGCGCGGTGTGTACCCCCTGCCAGCTCTTATTCTGCGCAGGCGACCATGCTCAGCCGTTGCCTCCCGACCTGCCCTTCCCTGACCGGGCCGCTTTGCCACAGACGTTGCTCGGTTGTCTGGTCAGTTTAGATTAGATTCAATCACAGAATCCCAGTGAGGGCAGCAACCTGAATGCAGCGGGAGAAGCTGTTTACTCGGGATGTAAAGTCAGTGGGAACACGAGACCTGCAGCTGTTCTCCGGTGACCTCTTGTATTGTTAGCATACTACATACTATTATTTTCTTTCCCCATGTCGCTAATAGTTTTAGAACATACATAACTGAAGAGATTTCACTGTTATAGAAGGTCCTGTGGCTCATCAGTCTTATTTTCAATCTGAGCAGGTTATCTTTTGTTTTCTTTACTACTACTGACTTGACGTAATCAGAATCAGAAGTACGTAACTGTCCTTTGTTCCATCAGCTCCAGTCAAAAAAACAAACAACAAAGCTGTAAAATTGAACAGAAAATATTTGTTAAAATGCTCCATCTATAAAAATAAGTATTTAAAAAAATATAAATAAAACACATGTAAATGAGCTAAAATAAAGATATACAGAAATATAAAGCTGAATTGCACATCTCTGGTATGTTAAATAAGTATAATAAAAGCTTTGAACAAATCATGCACAGGAGAAAACACAAGGTTATTATCAATAAACGGATTCTTTTCCACAGACATATGCGGATATTAGTAGCATAGTATATACAGTAGTATATACAGTATGTACACAGTTTTTTCCTGTGCTTCCTTTCTGGCTTTAAACCTTTGACCTCTCCTCCAACACAGGGTATGTTTGTCAATATCCCGCCGGATGGTAAAAACACGTCCGTCTTTAGTACACAAAACCAGTAGTAAAACCAGCAATTATTAGTTTACATGAAAGGCAGTTGGACTCAACACTGATCCTCACTGGTTAGCGGTAACTAACTGGCCAGGAATCTGGTTTCCTGTCATTTATATCGTCGTGGGTTTGACACCAAATGCAAGTCAGAATGTTACATGAACTCATCCATGCGCAAGTGACCCATTGTATTTTAGACAAACATGGACAGAAAACACCACAATCTTTAAAAGTTTGAAGCAGTGCTTCCTTGCCTAAAAAAGTGGGCTAACATGATAGCGGTGTGTTTGTTTTCGGCTGTTTTTCCAGCTCAAACATACATAACGTGTTATTGTCACGTGTTTCCACAGTTTATGTGAGTTATATTAAAAAAATAGCAGTGGGATTTCATCCAGGCCCAGGAGTCCACTGTTTTTGGAGCTAACTTACACAGGTTAGCTGTTAGTAGCTAACTTGCTCACGTTACCGTTGTTAGCTAACTTACTCAGGTTATCCGAATGTAAACCAACAATTTCAAGAAATACAGTGGTGATAGTGGCAAGATTTGGTTATAAATATATGTAATCCAGCCTCTGTTTCTTCCATTAGCTAACTTAAATTATGTTTTTGTAGCAGTCAAGTATATTGCTAACAGGACGGTCAGTATATTTGTCTGTAAAGAACAGGGACTTTGGCATCATTGTCACACTAGCAACAGATCAGTTTCATATTCAAGAGTGAAACACAAGTCACATCTGTTCAGTGACAGCTTATCAAATCTGTGTGAGGTGTTAATAAATGTTGTAAATTATCTCATGACACCTGTCCCAAGCTGAACTATTTATTGCCGTCAGTAATAAATACTACATTTCCTCCATGCTGTTGTGACTTTCTCTGGGCTGGCCTCCTTCCCTACTAATCTACGCTGTCTTTTCGCACGCATACACTGCGATTATTGGCAGCTCCTCTGGAACATGAAATCATGCCGCTGGCTTTCATTTGGTGGCCTGAGCTGGTCGGGGTCTTTGACGCCGTGCCAGTGAGATATCTCTTCTTTCAAGTAGCCCAGTGTCAGTCCCATGGCCACCTTGGGCCTTGGCGTGTCAGTTTTTACTCTTTCATCTTGCCTGTGCTGACACATGACATCCGTCTCCAGCTCGGGCAGCCAGGGGAGGAAGGGGAGTGGAGGAGTGTCAGGGCGGGCAGATAGAGGAAGGAGTGGGAATTATACACAGAGAGCAGCGGAAGGGAAAAGATGGGCGAGGGGCGGG
>CAAKHB010003560.1:9603-21549 GCA_901007665.1 Aeoliscus strigatus
AGACAACTAAACAGAACGGAAACAACATCTATATCTATACTGGGTTTTTATAGGAGTTCAACCAAAAGATTTTGCTGTGTTATGAATGTGGAAATTTTAAAAAATTGTAAAAAAATACTCACATCTGTGGTGTGTCTGAAGACGATACCTTGGCTGTCATAGTAATTGATGGTTTTGGTTGCCATGGCAACGGTGACAAGAGACCAGTGGATTTCTAAGTGGATGGGAATTAGCAGTAGCCACTTGGAGAACAAATCAACCTGAAATAGTTCAACCAATACAAGTTTAATAGAAATAGCAACAGTAAGTTTTGCTAAAAACATGCACATTTATCCAAATGTGTTTGACACATGAACACGGACGGATGACGGATCGGCATGTCATGACAGAAAGTTGCAGTTATTCATGAAGTAATTAAACTAATATACTGTGCGAAAAGCTTTCCTGGTTTCTCCTTACTTTTTTAGTCCACCTCTTTACGCCGTCGTAACCCTTGGCGACAAGCTGCTTGTGGAAAAAGCTGTTGAAGAAATGAACCTGACAAGAGACATGACAGTTACAGGTCTCAGACAAAGCTTCTGTGGGCCCTTGAAACATGTTTCCAAGCCCCCTGGGGAGTCCTTCCTAGGCCTCAACAAGCACGTACAACCATTCTCTACTTACTTTATGTTGTGTTGCTTCCATAATCAGTTCTCCATACATGTTGATAATCTAAATGGGCGGAAGGTTTCAAAATAAAACAACCAAATATGACGAGAGGTTTTTATGAACTACCGTGTGATTTTCCTGTCTTTTCTACCTGGTCATTAAGCCAGTTCTGCTCGTCCAGCGTGCTCAGGTCTTCCAGGCTCAAGGTGTGTTTGTTATACATCACCATGAACCCTGCAACAGGAGCAGAGGCCAGCCCCGCCCTGTACCGGGTCATCTCCCCACGGATGTTTAAGCCCCTAAAACACAAACAACATGAGTACAAAATGTGAATTATGTGAGAAAGGCTCATAATGATGCTAAATTAACTACGTGTCACGTCACCTCAAAGAGTCAAAGGACAATTTCCAAAGTGGCCTCATTGCGAAATGATGTAAGATAAAAGTGACTGATGCTACTTTGGGAAATTATGTAAAAAATATAATTTGGACAGACAGTGAGACTTAACTAGTTACTAGATCGTTTAATCTGCAACACCAACCATCTGAACTGAGCCAGTGTGTAACTGTGGAGTAGACAAGACCTCTGAATACTTGTAGAGGTGTGTGTGAGGTGTATGATCTGTGTGAGGCTGCGTATCACTGTTCATACTAACTTGTTGCTGACATCAGCACTGCTCTTCTTCAGGTGGTCCAGCACGTCGGTCTCACTGAGAGGAATGAAACTGCCGTATTTTACATAGAAGCTCTCCAGGAACTCTGAGAGAAGAATCATTATCACAGTTACATGCTGATGTAAAAACATCCAGCAGCAACTAAACTTAACAGCACAGGCTGGCTGGAGTCTGGGTTTTAAGTCTCAGATTGGGGCCAAAGGAGAATCATGGACAAACACCAGGATCCTTTAAACAGTTTTTAAAAAGGATGGTTTTTTATATAATGCACGATGACACCATGTTGGAACAAAGGGAATACTTCCCCATGACAACTTCCTACTGGGTACATTATTTCCCTGTTGAATCTGTGTTGACTGCACCATCTCAGGACTGAGAGGTGACCACAAAATATCAGTTAGCAGGTGGTCTACACCACATAAATCAACTATCAGCTCCTTATTTTTGACAAAAGAGCTCATAAACGTTCCACTCCTGACACAGACACATGTCTAGATCCTTTTGGCAAACTGAGAATAGCATGAGGTGCAAAAAAAACAAGAAAGACACAACTGACCATGAACCATATCGACAAGCTGCTCCAGGCTTTCATTATTCTTTCCGCCCTTCTCTTGGACGTCCATTTCTTCAGACTGATCTTTACACATTTCCACCTCTTTCTCCCAGGTTCCTGGCCGACAGTACAGCCTGTGGTCTCTTAATGCCCGGCAGTGTGGTGAGCTGCTCACTGCAACAGGACCATGGTTTGGAGAAGAAACCATGGGTGGATGAGAAGTTTCCACCTCCATAGGTGTAGATGTCAGATGGTGGTCTGTTGGTCCGGTGGCGTTTCCATTAAAAACATTCGGGAGTGGGGAATCTGTTCTGTCAGAAGCCTGTTCGACGTGCATTTCAGAATCCAGGTCCTGGGGAGAACCTGAGACGGAGAGCATTCCATTTCCTGATTCAGTCACATTCACAATGCCCTCCTTTGAATCTCCTTCAGCTTCTGTTTCAGACAAATTTATTGTATCTCCATTTCTGACTGGGGATTTAGCCGCTGTCTGTTCCCCAAGCTGCATCTCAGTATCCTTGTCCCCTTGCACCAAAGTATCTACTTTACAGCGGATGAAGCCACCTCCCGGTCCCTCCTTCATTCCAACATCTACTTCTGTTTTTGATGCACACACAGCTCCCATCATGACCAGGCCCCCTCCACCTCGAACTACTGACCCTTTACTAGATGTCATACCCAAAAATCTGCTCTTTACATCCAGCACATCCCCAATTATTTTCCCTCCTGCATTATCAGCTCCTGAAACCTGTAACATTGTGTCCTCTTTGTCCTGTGCGTCTTTCTCTGGAGGAACACAGTTCATTATTAGTCCATCCACCAAGGAGACGTTGTCAGGCAGGGCAACAGGGAGTTGTATCAGACTCTCAGGAACTGCTGCAGATATGTGCCCCGTCTCATGAATGTCATTTACGTCCTCTGCATCCTCCTCTTTGGTAAAATCCAAGCTCTGGATCTCTGTCAGCTTGCCCACCACATTCCTTTTCGAGGTGTCCTTGAAGTCCCGTACAGCCAAACGACCTCTTCCTCGCCCCCTTCCCCTGCCTCTGCCTGGGGTGCTGACATTGTGATCTCTGCTGTTGGAGCCACAGCAGTCACAAGCCTTAGGAGTCCTCTTTCTGCCTGATGTACGGCCATTGACTCTGGCCTGAGAAGAGGTTGGTGTGTGTGTAGAGGACCAGTCTGACGCTACGCTTGAGTTAGCTGTGAGAGCTTTTAGCGGGCCTGCAACATAGGGGTCTGCATCAGCACACGTCTGAGCAGAAACAGAGGTATGGTCTGGGGTAGGAACGTGAGCCGGGGGCTTTGATAGCTCCTGACCAGTCGTGTCTGTCGGGGGTGGCACTGGAGGTGGTGCGGTAGCAGACACAGATAAATGATGCGATATTGTTGGTGTTGTTTTCATTTGGGAAGCAGAGGCACTGTGAACCATGACGTCCTCCGTTGGCTCTTTAACCCCATCCCCAAAACCCCTCTCCACACTCCTGCCCCCTCCTCCACGCTGGTCTGGACTTGGAGAAGTGTGGTTTGGTTTTATGCTTGCATCTATTCCTCTCCCTTTGTCTTCTTCGGTTTTCAGAAAACTGCCTGGTAGGGTTGCTCACAACTTACCGATGGCAGTAGATTAAACCTTGAACACACTGAGTGGTCCTCAGTGAAACTAGAAGTGGAAGAGCAACATCACCATGGTCTCCTGGTAAGAAAGGGAGAAGGGTGTTGTGACAATGTAAAAAGCTAAATTTAGTAGAAACCTACTTTTGAGTCTGGCTTGATAATTAGAATATAAAATACAGTATGTAAACTATGTCATTTTATGAGACATGTTTATTAGTATTTACAGTAAATGTACATCTGTTTCACTTGAAACTAGATTACATGACAACTGCTGAAAGTAAAACTAACGACATTACTTCTGGCCTATCTTGACTCCAGAGTTCTGCACTGAGTAAGAGAATTTCTTCATCTGTTCTCAGCTGGGCAATGGTATCATAACTATCATGTTTCAATAAGCATCTACTCTTTACTAAAAAGTAGATGCACACTGAAACCTAGTTGTCTTTCATTTTTAGTTGGTAGGAGGCTCAAATGCAGAGTGATCTATCGTTTGGCGTTTTAACTAGTGACTCAACAATAACACACAGCTAGCATAGATGTTTGACTGCTCTGGAGTTTCTCAACTGTAACGTCAAAGTCCACTGGTCAGTTCAATTTGCATTAAGTGTTGTGGTGTAATTTTAAGGCTACGTTTGCTAAGCTAATCTACTTTCCAGCCCCGTCGACTAGCCCATCGTTCTGTCGTTTATCTTAAGACCAATTCACTTAGTTATGAACAGTATGGCATTGTACTGAGTTTTACACAAGTTCGTCGTTCCCCTTTAGCTAGCTGCAGCCAAAACAGGTGAACACAATGCCGCAACTACACGCTCGTTTCCTCCATTTGCAGCAGGAATTTGAAGGCGTCTGGGGACAAACAGGAAGTTGTGAAAGAGTACCTGAATTGCTATTAAGCACGACGTCAAGCCCCGACGTGGGAAAGTAAGAGTGAAACATTCGTATTCGCTACCTTGTCTTCAGAATTACTGATTCTTCTCACCACGATTCGAAGAAAAACAATTCAATCTGGCGGCGCTCATTGATTACGTCACGAACTCGAGCTCAGCTTCGGCTTTGTCCGGAGATTTCCCCGAAGATTTTTGACATAATGTTGATATTGTTGTGAATTTAGTTCACACGATTGTGAAATGAAAAATATTCATTCCAAATATCGATAGAATTCATCTGTAGAATAACAAACACTATCTTACTTTTTAAGTGTACACTGTAACAAATCTGCCTCAAAATACTACCAAGAGACAACAGCCTTGAATGAGCTTTTAGAATGTACCACTGACACAACACTTTGTTTTTGATGAGATTTAATTACAAAAAACAATAAATAAAACTAACAGTCGGTAAGTACAAGTATTAAGCACAAATTCATCAACAGTAAGATGTCAAAGTGAACAAAAAATGGGTACATAGTAAGGAACAAAGAGAATATTAACATAATAATAATAATAATATATATATATATATAAAAAAAACCTCTACCACAGGTAATTGTGTGGAAATGTCACATATCATGGTTTGGTGTATGGGTCGATCATAATGAAAATACATGCCAAACATGTCTCAAACAAGCAAATTCAGACACGTTGATTAAAAAAAGAAAACAGCTTTTTAACCATAAAAACATATTTGAGCTTACTTCAGCAAAACAGGCCCACTTCAAAGATAATGCACTGAAACAAACATTCTATTGCTATACATTTCTATACATTACATATGGTCAGTGCTATATTTTCTGTCTGCATGAGAAAAAAAAAGATGTCTCTTTACATCTGTCAGTTGGTTCCAGTGATGTTAATTCTTAGAAATTATCTCATTGGTCCACAGATCATCATACATTACAGTTGTGCAACTACTGTGTTGTTCTTTTCTGGGGTGTTTTAGTGCCGTCTAATGTAAATCAATGGAAAATTTACTTTTTCACATTTTTATACTGGCTTTTGATTATGATTTAATAACATAAAAATTCAACTGGTGCCCGCATGTAACGCTGTTCATTGTAGTGCACACCCCCCCACACACTTTTAGACCTTAAAACATTCAGTACAGCAAAGACTTTTAAATTCACTTTTGTAGATGTTTTCTGTTTTGAAATGAGTTTCACTGTTAGATGGGAAGACATTCAGTTAAGACCAGAAAACAACAGATCTTTAGTGGGTCCATGATGACTTGCCTGGGAAAATTATTAGGATACACACATAACAACAACATGATAAACTTTACATCTCATTGGGATTTCGTTCATTTGACAGATCCCAGATAACTGGAACACAAATCATTTACTTCATGAGAGCAAGCTCACAAACTTCCTGATGTTTTAATAGAGAATCAAATAAAAGCTCAAGAAACAGACACAAAAGCTTTCACGTGATCTACTTCACAGAGAGGTACTTTCTATATTTTACAGCTTTGGTCACATTTGCTGATCTTGAATGAAACAATAATGCAGTAAAGAAGTGGGTGCTGGTGAAGAGGGTGACTGTGGGGGCGGGACCTGCAAGAGACGAGCATACGATTCATTAGAAGAAGAATATTCTCATGCAGAATAGTAAGGTAAGAGTCACTTTTATCCTTACATAGACTATGTGCTGGGAGCTCTACTACCTATCAAAGGGTGGCGTCAATTGCAGGAGTGTGAATCGTCTTGGTAACCGCGGTGCCTTTTTTGCCCCCTGATGTTAACACCTGGAGCTGCACCTGGTAAACACTGTCTCCCTGGAGGCCCTGCACCATCACCGCCCGCTGAGACTGAGGAGAACCATGAAGCAGTTAATTCATTCACACCCACACACACAATAAAAATCAAACCAGCCATAAGCTGATAAAAATGAAATTACATGGTTATTAAATATCTATTGTTCATAAATCACTGAAAAGTCATAAAATCATCTTGGCTTTCAATGTTACAGAGGAACACACCAGCCTGTATTTATACGCATACATCTCAATATAAAATGTCATGTGGTTATTGTCTCACCGGTGCAACTGTCTGTGTCTGAGAGATACGCGTGTCCTCACGGCCTTCAGCGTCTGTGGTGACTCCTGATTTCAATATCCATGTGAACTGAAACCCCTCAACAGCTGTCGGGTCCAGTGTATGCTGGGACATCCTCCAGCGAACCACAGTGAGCAAGGTGCCGTTAATGTGTTTAAAGTCTGCGGTCAGCCGTTCTGGACGCAGTACCACCTTTCTGCCAGCTGGGGGGCGCTCTGACACAAAAGACACAAATCTTTCTTTGAAAAAAAGCACTTGTCTGAGCTCACAGACAATATGAAGGGTGAAGGGTTCAAAGGCTTCATGCATATACTGTACATGTGTGTATGACATAAGAGAGGACTGTTTCAGAAATCTGGTTTATGAGATTAGGAAAACTGCATAGTGTTCATTTCTATGTTCATTTCATTCATATTTCTCATTTGTAGTTAAATTTTCAAATTTTCAAATTCAGCGCATCAATATCGATTTTAGAGCTTTATTCATTTCAGAGTGAACAAACTCTTTCTTTTTACTAAACCTGCTATCTACTTTCAGGTCAGTAAAACACTGATCTTTTGGGTCGGTGCCTGTCAGTCAAACTCGTGGGGGGGCTATGTGGACCTGTTTGAATATTGAGGCCGGAGCTAGAATTAGTTTAAACAGTTAATTAGTTTAAACAGATTTGGTAAAGTAGCTTGAAAATACCTTCAGTGACATCACCTACAAAGATACTAACATACTCTGTGCGTGTGTGTGTGTGTGTGTGTGTGTGTGTGTGTGTGTGTGTGTGTGTCTGTGTGTGTGTGTCTGTGTGTCTGTGTGTTTGTACCCTCAGAGTTGCAGGGCAAAGCTTTGCTTCCTCTGACCCTGATAGAGGAGCAGGAGGGTGTGGTAACCCAGGCAACAGCCTCTGACTCTGGGTCAGTCTTCGTTGCCACAGCAACCCGGTACTTGCAGGCGAACAGTAGGTCTGTGATGGTGTGATGGGTACCCTGGAGAAAGAAAATAAAGTCAGATTAGGAAAAAAGTGTAAACTGAACACACACCGTGCTGCTTGTAGAATTGGATCTACTGCAAAGTTTCCTCAGAATATACATATTACCTCTGTTTTTGTTTGGGAACCTCTCAAATATGATCAGCTTGTTAGTTTAGCTATATAAATAAACACCAGTTTAAAGCTTTGCACTTGGCAGCTTCACACTTGGCAGCATGTGATTGTGAGCGATGGCGTCATTGTTTGAAAAGCCTGAACTTCAATGAATTGAAATCACTTTCTGTTACCTCAACAAATTGCACAAAGCACATTGATACTTATCAACTCCGTCAGTCTGTGATCATTTAAGACAGGAGGTCACCAGTGGGACAACGGTTCCATTTTCTGCTGATGAAGTGCCGTGGGCAGACCTGATGTCAGTGCTTCTCTCTGGCGCAGCTGGACGTTCTGATGTGTGTTTTCATGCTGGTTTTTATTTAAATGCTACTTTGCTTCAACTACTTTAACATACCTTTATTATACTGTGAGTGGTCACTGTGGGTGTTGCCTCTGTGCATTTTCACCAGTGTGTTATTCACACTCTTCCTCCAGTGAGGTGTAATCAAATTTTACAGCTTTGCAATAAACTCTACATTTGTGAGGGTTCCAGTGTCCATTTCCTTTGCTTTGTTAAGTTCTGTTTAGATGAGTCTATGCGTTCTACAAGAGTTTCTCTGCCCATGAAGACGACCTGCAGCATCTTTGCAATGTTACACGCACTTGAGTCGGGCTGAGCTATATAAACTGCTGGTTGGAAAAGGCATTCGTTTATGAGACACAAATTACGACTTTAAAAAGCTAAATTTAAAAGAGCAATATAAGCATGTAAATCCTGGATGGAGATGTTGAGATGTGATGTTAGACAGGGACAGATGATGGCAAAGAGACAATTTATAACAAACAGACCAAGGATGAGAGCGTTCCAGGCTGATCTGAATGATGGTGATGAAACCTGATCTTCCTCACTCACTCACACACACACACACACACACACACATGCACGCACGCACACACACACACACACTCACAAAATCATCTGCAAGTGTCAACGTACCTGCACAATTGTTGTTCTAGCTGTGCCTGTAACGTTAGTACTGCAAGTATGTGGATGCCACCGCAGAATGTATGGACCAGTGTGTCTCTGCCTGGCTGTGATACAACAAAACCAAAACATATATGAGTGGGTATAGAACAGGTCAAGAAAATGTCAAACATTTGTTTTTGCGTCCTCATTTTGTTGCCAAAAGTGATTTCAGACTGGTTCTATTTCTGCAATGTTGCTATCCTCTTACTGTCGTCCTGCCAAAATCTACATGAGAAAGGAGTTCATAAAAGAGCTGATATTCTCCCCCCGGGGTTCTGCCTCTCAGGCTATAAAGGTTTGTCTGGAGTGATTGCCTGAGGCTGTGAGGAAGACAGAAACATAAAATCTACCTTCTCTGCATCATGTCAATTGTACTTCATTGGACATTTGCAGAAATATGTTTTGCTCCATTTCCTAATTCATCATTGATGATTATTTGAGCAACATCTGCATCTCAAACATATGTATAAACAGTATATTAGGTTTGTATGTGCGCGTAAGGTTCAATTTCTTCAGAATCAACTCACCGTAATTCAGCCACTTCCAGAAAACCTTCACCTGCAGCTGATCATTATGGTAATGAGGAGCAGCGACCTCCAGGCGAAGGTCAGATGGGGCGACGGGGTTAAGGGGCGAATCGGGGTCAGGGTGAGAAGAGGAAAGGGGGAGGTCAGAGGGAGACGAGAAGGAGGATGAAGAGGATGTGGAGGACGACAAGGGGAGCTCGTTTGAGAAGTCTTTAGTGGAGTTTGTGGGGGAGAAAAGAGAAAAAAAGTCAAATGTGACTACTTCGACTGAAAGCTCCTGAAACACTACTTTTCTTCCCTGGATTGTCAGAAAAGTGTCAAACTTGAGCAGAGAAGACAAACTACTGACTATTCACACTGTTACACAGTACACAGACTTTATAAATGTGCCATAAAAACCCTGAAGCACTGGTCAGAGTGCAGCTGATGGCAAACGCATTCACTCACAGGAAAGAACTGTTCAAACCACTGAAGTGACCCTCATTAGGCTGTGTGAGATATGAACACTTCTCGAATCTAAACGCTGATACGTTCCATATGACACCGCTGGTTTGATAATTAAGCTGCAGCTGGCTAATAATCCTCCACTGAGCTGGCCGAGCGGTCACCCATAAATACCTCTGTAGACTAGACGTCCATTAACGTGGACACTTTCCACTGTACTCTGTGTGTGTGTGTGTGTGTGTGTGTGTGTGTGTTTGTGTGTTTAGAAAGTGCAGCTGTAGGTTGACTGAATATGCTGACAGTCAGCAAACGCAGCAGCTGTGAAGTAACTAATAATGTTTGGCTCTGAGGAGAAACGTGTGCGTGTGCGTACACAGATGTTATAAATAAGAAAGCAACGTCTCCTCTTGCTTCATTTACCTGTAGTTACTGTCGTGAAGACAATTTGGGCTCGGGGGCTCTTCAGTCTCTTCTGAGCCCAGTAGGCGACGGTCTGGACAGACAGGAAGTAGGTCGTTGCGGGATGCAGACCCTGTAGCCACAGCTCGCACTGCGCCTAGATGGGTTCAAAAAAAAAATGGGATGGATTATAAAAACTGAGCTTTTCAGTGTGATCCGAAGGCTCAAGCTGCCAAAGTGGGATGCAAAGAAAGCACATTACATCACTGACTGCTTTTAACAACAGCATCCAAGCACTTAACAGGAATCTACATCTAAACCTTCCTTTATCCTCTCATCTAAACGCAATGTATGTTTTCCAGTTTTAAGCTGCTCATTCTGACTCTGAATGTTTTGATCATGATTATTCCATTCACTTATTTTGGACAGAAGGAGGCAACTAATACGGGGACAGCCTGGTTTTGTTTGTAATATTGAAACCTTTTAGGTTCACATGCAGTGAATCCGAGCTTATTTCAAATCTTGGGACACGTCTTTGTCTGTATGCGGATACATGTGGTGGACTGAAGGTCAGATTCAAACACTGTTTGAATTAGAGGCATGAGAAGCAACAGTTGTGTCAGACTGTCCTCTGCAGTCGTTGCCAATACTATTATGAGCATCATCCTCACTCCTCTAATCCTCATCCTCGCCATGCTGAAAGACGTGCGTGTCTGTCCGCCGGATGGAGAGTCGGGACCTGTTCTGCATTAGCCTGCTCTTGATTGACAGCTCATTAACAGACTCTTAGTCAATCAGGTCCGTCTGAGGGGATCTGAGCTAGTCACAACAGAGAGATGCTTGAATGATAACAAGTCGGTGTGTGTTTCTGTACGGGAGTGAGACACAACTAAAAAGCTCGGTGACCAGCGGACGACATGGGGGTGAAGTTTTTCCATTGCACTCGCGATAGACAAAACATATGGCATATATACGACAGTGTCTGTGTGTGTGCGTGTGTGTGTGTGTGAGTGTGTGTATTTGCTACATATAAAAAGAAAAGCCCAGATTTCTATTTTAATGCATAATGACAGTGGACAGTACATGTATGAAGCCAATGCATATTTTTAACCACTGATTCAGCACAGCTCTTTCCATCTTTATGGCACTTTCTTCCTCAACCGGTCCCTGATTGATTCTTTTGCAGACCAAGCATCTTAACAGCACACACTTTCACACTGCGACTCCGAATGTGTTGCTGCTGTGTCTGTGTGTCTTACAGATGCAGCTATAAGTACGTAAAAGCCGTTGGGGGGTCTCGTTTAAATTCCAGGCGTCGCAGCAGAGCCCAACAGAGGAGCAGACTCCTGATAAACGGCTCCAGCAGCCTCAGTCTGGGATCGCCATCACTACTTAGAGAGCAGGCTCCAGATGAGTTCGCCTCTGCTAAAAGCTTCAAAGTCTGATGTTTATGTTCTTCATTTCTTTCTTTGAAGTGAGCGTTCACTAAAAGCGGACGTTTCCACTGTACAGTGCGCTTACATCAAAATGCATCTTAAGAAAAAAAAAAAAAAATGTGTGTAAAATCTTCCCGTGTGTCTCTGGTAAGTAGGTGCTGCACACTGGACCTGTTATAATCCCCTTATATTTGAGTTCATTACTGCCGTGTTTGTATTTGTTACGATTGAATTTACATTTTCAAAAAAGTAACAATGCAGCAGCAGCGATGCGTTATAATATCATAAACTTTTCATGACAAATTCCCCCTGTGTAGGAAGTACAGGTGGCGCAGCAGAACATTCTCTGATTTAAAATGATCAGAATTAGTTTGTGTCTGATATTAGGATATCTGATGAAATGAATGTCTTTGCTTAAAATGTGTGTGTGCGATCTCAGTATTAGTTTGCATGTTATTCATTTTTAGTTTGCAGCAGAATTAAAGAATGAATCTCAGGGGCTGTTTATGTAAACTGTGTGTGTGTGTGTGTGTGTGTAAGCGAAGGACAACTTGAACTGAATGT